>CAJHQQ010001447.1:0-96300 GCA_905132885.1 Moricandia moricandioides | reverse complement strand
AAGCAATAAAGGCTGCATAAGAAATGTAACTAAGTCAGAGAGAATCATACTATAATTTGAATAAATTTATGATAAATTATCATATTATGTATGAAAAACAATATGGAGCATAATACCTGAGAGGATTATATTCCCAACAATGGAATTAACCAACTTAGGATAAACTGGTATGTTATCAAGCTGAAACGGATACAAAGATTAAAAAATATATTATAATCACAATGAAATAAATATATAATATATACACTTACCTCGTCGTATTCTCACATCAAATGATCGACAGATATTCCGAAGAAGTTTTCAGCAATTTGTTGGAATATCAAAAGTCTGGTCTCATCATAATTGGAATGTGCATGCACAAGCAAATAATATTTAAATAGATAAAATATCTTACTTTGCAATGTAAGCTTCTAAATTTATAATATTATAAACTTACACAAACATATTCAATAAAATATAAGTTGGAAACCCCATATTAACCTTTCCACAGGTCTTACAATTGTACTTCAATTGAGTTCTATCAACATCAGAAAACTCACCATATTTCTGAACTTTAAGATTACATCTTTTGTTTTCTTAATAATAACAAAATTTCAAAGTATTAATCCCTTTGATGGTAACACAACAAACCATTTTTGAACTACATATAGTATAACACTTGGTTGAGATATTTTTCTTTCAAGAATGGATGATATGGTATATTCGAAAAAGTCAGAAAATGGTATTAAACATACACACATTCTTTTAATACTTACCGATGTTGAGTTTAAAATACCGGACTCTTCCAAGTATTTCTCAAAAAAAAACTTACTGTGAATATCTAAAGAACTACCATATGATACTTGACCGAAAGAACTATGTGAAATCATTTGATGATTACCTGGCAACTTATTGTGGACAAAAAGAATAACAAATCAAGAGATTAATAATTCACAATATGATATTATTATGAAAAGATGATCAGATGTTGAATAGATATACCTATTTTGAAATTTTCAACATGTTTAGAATCATGATTAAACAATATATGCGTGGTGCTAAAAGCATTAAATATGCTTATCTAACCCATATAACACCCAGAAGAATGTAGACATATGAGTTGTGTTTTTAGAAACTTGATAACTGAAGAAAAATTAAAATTATTATACCTTTGTAGGATTTGACTGACATAAAACACATGACACATACCACAACCTTATCCATCTTCTTGGCGGTATAAGCAAGTGTTCGTTTGGCATGATCTTCTCACAAAGTAAACTAAAGTGTAACTTCACTGATATATATATATATATATATATATATTATTTTTTTCTATAAGATATTATATTGTTGATTATATTATATAAATATGAACATCCCTTACATTGTATAGCGCAAAATCAGTTGAAGTTTAGAAGAATTGTTTGACTTTCTTTTGTCTTCACTTATTCAGTGTTACCAACTTGAATGATATGTTCAATGACATCTATAAAATAAAGTGAATAGAATATGATAAACATGAGTGATTAGGAAAATTGTAAATAATTAAAAAGACATGATTATTTTGAGCTACTGAATATAAGAATATAATAATATTGTTACCTATCAATACGTTTCGTTCGTATTTTCCGTCTAATACCTCACCAAAGTCAACGAAATACTTTTCTGGTACATCATCAGGAAAATCGGTCAAAGCTTTGGTCCTAGTTGTCTGTAGGATAGACAGTTTCTAAGGAATTAAACTGGTCCTAAACTTTCACTGTATTCTTTTAGACTGAATGTGTTAACTGATAAATTTGACCTCCGTTTACAAGATGTCTATGTTGAGATACAGGTTTAAGATACGTGTTGGGGTCAAAAACAGTAATCTCTAAATCAACGTCCAACATTGCTACGCTATCCTTAAAGAAAATCGTTCTCAAATACTTCAAAAAAATCTTAAGGGATAAGCTTTGGAGCAACAAGAACTACGCGAGGCTATGAACATCACGGAGAGACTGATACCATGCTCTCTCGTCCACATCTCCATGAACCAACGAAGCCATACTCCCTCTCCACATAGCCATTAGGCGACCAAGTCCTCTTTCTCATCTAGTTGCCAACAGGAG
Organism: Moricandia moricandioides; assembly: GCA_905132885.1. Lineage (NCBI taxonomy): Eukaryota > Viridiplantae > Streptophyta > Magnoliopsida > Brassicales > Brassicaceae > Moricandia > Moricandia moricandioides. Next base: position 94,213 of record CAJHQQ010001447.1, on the reverse strand, counting down.
ACCATGCTTCTTCCTCGCCTCGTCACCAACATGTGACCACGCTTCTTCCTTGCCTCATCACCGACAGGTGACCACGCTTCCTCCTTGACTCGTTGTCAGCAGACGACCACACCTCTCTGATCCTCATCGCCATCACTCGATCACGACGCCTCCTCTCTGCTCCTCGTCGCCAGCAGGCGACAACGCTTCTTCTTCGCCTCGTCACCAGCAGGCGACAATGCTTCTTCTTAACGTTATCGCCAGAAGGCGACCACGCCTCCTCTCTGCTCTTTATTTCAAGCAAGAGACCACGACGCTTCCTCCCTGCTCCTCGTCGCCAATTGGCAACGATGACGCCTCCTCTCTACTCCTCATTGCCAGCTGGTGACCACGACGCCCCTCTCTACTCCTCATCTCCAATAGGCGACCACGACGCTTCCACTTTTCTTGCCCTCATAGATCTTTCCTTCAAGTCTTGGTCGAACTGTCTCTTGTTTTGTACTTGTTGGAGTTACCATTGAAATTTTATGATAAAATTAACAGCGACATGTTTTCTCGTAAAATGTCAAATCAGTCGTGTAAAACGATAATGATAACACGACACCATTTTTGTCTCGATTGTATGATTTGTTTAACTATCTCATGAAACCAGCGGTATAGCAACCAATATCGTATGGAAGGTGATTTCTACGAAAGAAATCGAAAAAACATTTAAGTAAAAAAAACAGCTAGAAAATGTCTAAAAGGCGGAAAATTCCACTTACAATTTTAGAGGAAAATGAGCCCAAGGTACAATGATGGTTTACTTGATTTTCGTGGAAGAAAAACGAAAAAAAAAGAAGATAAATTTCAAATTTCCAGGATAACCATGAAGATCAAGAACATAAGAAAATTTCCACAAAGAGATAGACCCGAATCAGGGGCAGAAATGGAAAGACGACCGATCTAGGAGGCATATAGAAGGAGATCCAGGAAAAATTGTGCAAGGGATTGGAATCAGGGGCAGAAATGTAAAGACGACCGACCTAGGAGGCATTGTTAGTTTCTCCTTCGGGCCTTGATTGAACTGTCCCTTATCCGTCTCGATTGAAATTATCGTTGGAATTTTACGATAAAAACCGAAAAGACTTATTTTCTCGTATAAATTCAAATTGATACTATAAAACGGCAACGGTTAACTTAACACCTTGGTTGCCTCGACCACATGATCAATTTGAACTACTTTATAGAACCGGAGTCATATCAAAGGTGTTCTTTATGAAGAAATAGTAAAAATGTTGAAAACGACCCGAACAAGGACTAAAACGCGGCTAAAAGCCCATTTACAATTTTGGACGAAATTGAGCGCAAATTTTACTATGACGGTCTATCTATTATTCACAGGAAAAGATAAATGTCAAGTTTCAAATGATAAATACAAAGATCAAGGAAAATGGAATATTTCAGAAAGGAAAGCACGGTAGACCTAGAAGGCATATATAAGGCAAAAGTAAAGCCAGAAGCGCTGGGATTCAAAGATTGAGACTTAGGGGATTCTCGTTAGCTTGGAAGAACTTAAAACTTAGGTGGCTAAAATAGCAAGGTTATACTGAGAACGTTTTTCCGCTTATGTTTTGCGATGCTCTTTGTTAGCAATTCTCTATTCATCATGTTTTTTGGTGAAATCTTGTAGCCTTGTTCTTGTCAATCAATAAAACGCATCCGTGTAGCTTACTATCGATATTCATTTTTCTTTTCCTTTTTCTTATTCGTGTGTATACGCCGATAATCCGGGTCCTCTGGGAAAATTAGGATTTCCTGACATTCCTTATTTTACAGAAATCGAAATGCGAATTTTGGTTCCCAAAGTTTGGCGCCATAAGGAGGGGGGGGGGGTCGGATTCTCTAACACAAAGCATCACCGAACGATTAAGAAACAATATGCCTAACCTAATGGGCAGCGACGTCATCTCCTTCAAGGAAAGAGCATTGGCTGATCAAGCTAAACTCACAACGATCTTCTTGTCGTCGAGTTGGCAATCCAGAATATTGAAGTCACAAGGATATTGGTCGACACTGGAAGCTCGGCTGATATCATCTTCCAAAACACCCTCAAGAGAATGGAAATCAATCTATCAGAAAGCACGGAAAATCCGAGCCCGCTAGTAGGACTCTAAGGTGGAAGCTACTATGACTCTTAGGAAAATTAACCTCGCGGTTAAGGCCGGGAGCATAACAAAAATCGTGGAATTTCTGGTCATCGATTGACCCACATCGTACAACAGGATCGTGGGAACTCCATGGATGAACTAGATGCAAGCAGTTCCATCAACTTACCATCTATGTTTCAAGTTTCCAACTCCTCACGGAATCGAGACAATCTGGGAGATCAGAAGATATCAAAAGTCTATTTCTTCGCGGAGTAAAAACGAAAAATTTCGTCAACAGACACTCCGCCCAGGAAGAAAGAGAAATCGTCTTCATCGACAACGCCCTAGAACATGATGAAACAGAAATCTTCTGGCAAATATGGAAGCTCAAAACTTTAGAAGGTAAACGTGAACCGACTTGCGAGCATGTTGTTTCGGTGTGCCTCGACGAAGTATTCTCAGAGTGCAAATTGGCGCTAACCCCTTAAAATTGAGCTCATTTCTAGTCTGAAAAAGAACCTTCACACGTTCGCTTGGGCTGCAGAGGACATGCCAGGAACCGACATTAACATAACATGTCATGAACTCAACGTCGATCGAACTTTCAAACCCCTCAAACAGAGGAGACAGAAGTTGAGAAACTCCTCAAGGTGGGCTCAATAACAGAAGTCAGATACCTAGACTGGCTCGTTAATTTCATTGTTGTCAAAAACAAAAACGGAAAATGGTGAGTCTCCGTTGATTTCACTGACCTCAAGAAAGCTTGCCCTAACGAAAGTTTCCCACTGCCACACATCGATCGTTTAGTAGAAGCGTTGGCCAGAAATAAGCTCATGTCCTTCATGGATGCCTTCTCCGGTTACAACCAGATCTTGATGAATCCCGACGATCGCGAGAAAACTGCATTCATCACAGATCGTGGCACATATTGCTATAAGGTAATGTCGTTTGGTCTGAAGAACGCGGGAGCAACTTATCATGGACTCGTCAACCGTATGTTCTCCGAACAAGTCAGAAAAACTATGGAGGTTTACATTGATGATATGCTCGTTAAATCTCTCAAAGAAAATGACCACATTGTCCATTTACAAGAATGCGTCGAGAGACAAAACTTGAATAACATGAAGCTGAACCTGGAAAAAAATGCAGATTTGCTGTTGCATCCGGGGAATTCCTTGGATATCTCGTGACATGTCGAGGGATCGAAGCGAATTCGAAGCAAATTAGCTCCTTGATCGAAATGGCATCTCCGATAATGAAACAAGAAGGGTCGCAGCACTCAACCATTTCATCTCCCGATCAACTGATAAGTGTCTACCTTTTACGACACTTTGAAAGGGAACAAAAAAAGATCGAGTGGTACGAAGAATGCGAAAAAAACTTTATAGTTGAAACATTACTTGACCACTCCTCCTGTTCTCGCCAAACCCATGGAAGGAGAAACATTGTTCCTGTATATCGTTGTATTGACGACAGCCGTAATTTGCGTCCTCATCAGAGAAGAACGTGGCGAGCAAAAACCGATTTTTTACCTAAGTAAAACATTGTTAGACACCAAAAACGATACCGGTTAATGTAAAATTAGCACTCGCAGTAGTAATGGCGGCTCGGAACTTAAGACCATATTTCCAGTCACACGCAATGGTAGTCTCAGTCAATCAGGAAGACTAGCAAAATGGGCGGTCGAACTAAATGAATATGACATTGAGTATCGAACGAGACATGGGATTTCCACGTCGATGGATCTTCATCAAAACAAGGATCATGAATCCGGATTCGGCTAACTTTACCAACCAGAGAAGTGTTGGAACAGTCCCTTCGGTTGGCCTTTCACTCCTCAAACAATGAAGCCGAATACGAAGCAATTATCGCCCGATCGCGATTAGCTCATGGCTCACAATACGCAACGTTCATGCCTACTGCAATTCTCAACTTGTCGCAAGTCAATCCAGCGGTGAGTGTGAAGCTAGGTACGAAACAATGGAATCATACCTAAAACACGTCCGTAATCCCCCCAGGAATTCGACAAATTCGCTCTCATGCAAATCCCCCGCCTGCAAAACGTGCCGGTAATGCTTTGGCAGCCCTTGCATCAAGTTCGGATCCAGGACTTAAACGATTAATTCTTGTCGAATTCATAGAACACTCAAGCATCGGGCCACCAGTCATCGTAAACTTAATCAACCCTCAGAATGACGATGTGGATGAAATTGACAACCAACCTGAAGAAAACGTGGAACGATCCGAATATGGCTGCGACAAACCATGGTTGGAAACAATCTGAGCATGAATCACCGACGGAACACTCCCTGCAGAAAAATGGGTGGCCCAGAAGATCAAGACCCAGGCCACACGTCTTAATGGACAGACATAACTACAAATGGTGATTATCTGGAAAACTTATGAAAACTCTCGGAAAGTCATGAAAGAGATCCACTATGGATCTTGCGGGAATCATTCTGGCGGAAGATCCTACGCAAATAAGATAAAACACCACAATCACAAATGGCCAACAATCGTTCAAGACTGCAAAAAGTTCGCGCGAAAATGTGGGAAATGCCAGAGACATGCACCAACAATCCGCCATCCCGCAGAGGTCCTCTCTTCCATTTCCTTGCCCTATCCATTCATGTGATGGTCAATGGGCATCGTTGGTCCCTCGCATAACTCGAAGAAAAAAATGATTTATGCTAGTCTTAAGAGACTTTTTTACGAAATGGGTGGAATAAGAATCTTTTGCAAGCATTACAGACGCTCAGGTCGAAAGCTTCGTCTGGAGAAAAATAGTCTGTAAACATGGAGTCTGATACAAGATCATAACAGACAATGAATCTCAGTTTATTTTGACCAGATTTGAGGCATTTTGCGAAAAGTGGAAGATATGATTAACCAAATTGATTCCGAGGTATCCATAGGGTAACGACCAAGCCGAAACCATCAACAAAACTTTCCTTGACGGCCTCAAGAAACGTTTAGATGCCAAAAAGGGTCGATGGGCGGAGGAAATCGAAGGAGTCCTTTGGTCCCATCAAACCACTCCGAGACAAGCAACGGGAGAGACTCCTTTTGCCCTCGTTTATGGGACAGAATGCATGATCTCAACTGAAGTCGAATTTCCCGAAGAACGAAGGAGACTGCTCCCCGAAGAGGAAAACCTTAACAACTTAATGCTACTAGACGATCTCGACGTCATCACCGAGCGCAGGGATCAAGCGCTCATACAAATTCAGAATTACCAACAAGCTGCCGCGAAATACTACAACTCAACGTTTGAACCCACAAGTTCAATGAAGGTGATCTAGTTCTATGCAACGTTTTTCAAAACACCGCTGAACTAAACGCGGGAAAACTTGGAAAAAACCAGGAAGGACCTTACAAAGTCATAAAGGTCATCCGATCAGGAGCGTACGAAATCGCCAACATGCAGGGCATCAAAATTCCAAGAACCTGGAACGCAATGCACCTTAAAAAAATTTATCACTAAGCAATCACACCGCAACCAACCGAACTACAAGATGGCTTGATCCCCAAAAGGGTACGTAGTCAATTCGTCGCAAAAAGAGTTGATATGTCCCCTTGTCTAAAAAGGGGGGGGGGGGGACTGAGTACGTATACGTATACCCGTATACTCCCACGTTTAAAATATTCCCTCTTATACTCTATATTTTTGAAACTTTTTCCAGCAATACGAAAACACAATTCGGCTTTTACAAGCCTCGAAAATATTTTCTATCATTAACATACTCGATCTCGCAACTTACTTCACTTAAAGAAACCGAAGTAAGAATGGACGATCATACGCACACAACGCTTCAAGCCCGCAAACATTTTAATCGTAAGATACGTCATAAGAAAAACTCAACCTTTGGCACAGCGAGACGTCGCCAACGCTCGAAGAACTGATTTTCTCTAAAACTTTCCAAACTGACCCCTCGTCTCAAAAACTCAAAACAGTCATACACACTAACGCCTTCTTAAACATCTATCCTTCACGAAGAATCAAAAACGGTAATATCAACCATTATATTATTTGCTGATCACAACAAACTCTTAACGTCCTAAACAAACTAAGCCTTCTCATAGAGATAGCTCTCACACATCCGACACAAGGATAATAGCGCAATAAAATAAATCTGAAATTTTGGCACTTCCAGACGAATTTAAAATTGTCTTTGGAGAGATGCTCGATTCCTACCAAACAAATCATATAAGCCGAGAACCTGTCGCGGACTTTAAATCGTATGGAATCTGGTTAAAATTGTGACAGGTAACCTGAAAGCCGATTAGTCATTGCAAACCTGAAACCGAGAGTAAACCTAGGTCATGCCCTAAACACAAAACACTGGTCTTTGACATCTCTAGGCATAGTATCAAATTGATACGAGATCCCAAAATATGTCTCTTTTCTTATATTTGAACGTCTTCAGAACCCCGCAGAATTAGGATTTGGGAAAAACCTTTGAAACGGACCATGAATATTGCAGTTCACCCAGAGTTAGATATGAGATGACAACTCATAATATTCCCTCTACGCCCTCACGAATACTCATACGCTTTTAAAACGAAAAACAAAATTCATTTAAAGGCCGCAGAGCGGTAGGGGATTCAAAGCCACAAGCGCCCAGTACCAAAATGAAAACACGGCCACACTTGGCCAGAGCAAACATAAACCATAACATAAAAAATACAAGATTCTCGATCCAGACTGAAACCTTACTCATCCTCCAGACACGAAACCTCACCTTCACCCATCACCTCGTCCAAGTTCGGGGCCGCTCCATCTCCTCCTTCCTAGACCATGAGACCTTTCCCTTCCGGGTTACCCAAGCACTCCAAAATGGTACATTCGGACTTCTGGCCAGGGAGGATCAGAGGAAAGTGTCCCTCCACGTCCGCCAGCTTCTCTTTAAGAGCAGGAAGATTGGCCTCCTCGGCCCGCGGAGAGGGGGGCGCTTTGCCCTGAAACAACTGAATCTCAGCCATCTCTCCTTTGACGGACGCCAGAGCCAGGTCCCGGTCATGAACGATCATCAAGAAATCAAGGGAATTGGAGATCTTTTCCAAATGGTCCTGAAACTCAGCGCGTAGAGCATCTTTAGCCTCTTAAATCCCGCAACTCATCGACCCTTCTTCGCTCTGAAGCTGGCGCTGAAGTCAAACAACCTCTGAAGCCTTATTCTTCCCGGATTGTTTTTACTTAAGCAAAGAATGTGCAGTCTTCCCAAGACCTCGCTCGAGCTTGCCAATAGAATGCGAATCCTCTATAAATTTCAACCTCGCGTCGAGCTTCGATGACCTATCCTGCCACTCTGCCAACTCTTTATTAAGACGTTCGACCTCTGATCTGCAAACACTGATCATCCCATCAATCAAAGATATTAACTGCGGACAAGACAGCAATCAGAAAACAACCAACATAATCACAAAGAAACATTATTGAAACAAACCTTGCCACGATGTTGTGGCATCAGGCCCGAACCAGATGCTCCTGCTGACAAAAAACCAACCTCGACGCCCTTGGTGCATCTCCTCTTCTTAGCCGTGCCAGGATTAGCGCATGGCCTTTTGCGGATTTTCGATGTAACAGTCAGAGTGGCACTAGGAGCTTGCAGTCCTAAAACGATCTCTCTATTGGCTGGAGGAGGAGGCATCGACTCAAGAGCTGGGTCAGATTCGACAATGGGAACTGGAGTCGTAGATGAACCCGATGGTTGGGTTACAGCCTCAGGCGCAGACACAACCACGATATCCACTCCTCCGTCATGAGAAACGTTTTGCAAGGGTGGTATCTTGACTGAAGAAGTCGAGGCTTCAACTGGAGCAGAGAGCTTCGGCGGGGCAGTATGGATCGAACTTATTACCCCTTCGGCGTCACCGCAACCCATTCATCTTGATATGAGAGAAACTCTGCAATGTGTTCCAGGATGGCTCCGGGTGTAGGAGAGTCCGAGGTACTCGGATGAAGGGCCTTGTCAATCTCAGCATCACAACTCTTCTGGCCGCTACGGGGAGAACACATCTTTGTGGATGGAAGCCTTTAAGAAAGAAGGTAGAGAAAACTTAGAAAGATAAGAAAGTGTGGAGAGAATGAAGAATCGGAGTCTGATACTTATAAGAGAATAAAATGTGAGGCAATTATCCGCATTAAAATAATCGACAAAAACATTTCGAGAAAGGTCATTCCTAGTCGTAGATTCCGATTAGCAACACCACTCGCCCTCAAGAAACACACTCGAAACTTGCGAGCATGGTGGCTAACTATTGGTGTTAAAAACAGTAATCTCAAAATCCATGCCTAAGATTGCATCTCTTAGGGAAAACTTTCTCAAAATTATTTCAAGAACGATCCTAAGTAGAAAACTCCCGAGCAACAAACGCATCGGAAATGCGGACAATCTCAATTTGGATCAATCAATCTAACTCTCCCAATGGCGAGGTGGACAAACCGCATCCAAATCGCCATCAGGCCAGTTGGATCGACCAAGTTTAACTTGCCTGATGGCGAGTTGGATCAACCAAGTCTAACTTGCCTGATGGAGAGTGGGATGAACCACATCCAACTCGCCATCAGGGGAGTTGGATAGACCAAGTCCAACACACCTGATGGTGATTTGGATGAACCACATCCAACTAACCATCACGTGAGTTGGATTGACCAAGACCAACTCACATGATGGTGAGTCGGATCATCCTCGTCTGACTCGCCGTCAGGCGACCTGTATCATACCTCATCAACCAAACTTTAGCTTCTCCTTTGGGCCTTGATTGAACTGTCCCTTGTCCATCTCGATTGGAATTATTTTTGGAATTTTAAGATAAAAACCGCAAAGACTTATTTTCTTGTATAAGTTCAAATTGATCATATAAAAGGGAAACGGTTAACTTAACACCTTAGTTGCCTCGACCATATGATCAATTTGAACTATTTTAAAGAACCGTCGTATCAAAGGTGTTCTTAAGAAAGAAATCATAAAAACTTTTAAGTTGAAAAACATCCCGAACAAGGTCTAAAACGCGGCTAAAAGCCCACTTACAATTTTGGATGAAATTACGCCCAAATTTTACATGACAGTCTATCTATTATTCACAGGAAAAGATAAATGTTTTTGTGGTCAAAATCGGTCACGACAAAATCAACGGCTCAAGTCCCCAGAAAATAATCCTTCTGAGGTTTTGGCCCGCCAAAGTTTTCAAAGAACGATCAGGCCGCAAGGATCAAGTAATAGTACGACGATCCCAAAAGAAAATATATAGGCCGCCATATGACGACCCACACTCACAGGACACAGGTCGTCATATGGCGACCTTCACCCAGCAAGCATGGGTCACCATATGGCGACCTGCATTTGGGAAGTATAGGATGCCATATGACAACCCACACTCTCAAGACACGGGTCGCCATATGGTGACCTGCACTCGGGAAGCACATGTCACCATATGGAGACCTGCAGACACTGAACCTGAGTTACCATATGGCGACCTTCACACGCAAAGAACGGGTCGCCATACGGTGACCTACACCCACACCGTATGGGTCGCCATATCGTGACTTGGGCTCGCCAATTCCGGGTTGCCATATGGCAACATGACATCACACATTCTGGGTTACCATATGGCAACATGGGCTCGCCAAGTCCGGGTCCCCATATGGTGACCTGACTTCACCCACTCCGGGTCGCCATATGGCGACCTGACCTCTCCGAGTCCGGGTCGCCATACGGCGACCGGACCTCGACCAGTCCGGGTTGCCCTATGGTGAACTGACATCGACCAGCCCGGTTTGTCATATAGCGACCTTACCTATCTAATTGCGGTTCACCATATTGCGACCCAATCTCACCAAATCTGGGTTGCCATATGACGACCTGACCTAACCAAATCTGGTTCGTCAAATGGCGACTTGACCTCTCCAAGTTCGTGTCACCATATGGCAACCTGAACTCTCTAAGTATGGGTCGACAAATTGCAAGATGTATCTCTTCTTTGTATTCATGTTTGAGTCGCGATCGAAATGCTTTTGGTTTTGTCTCAATAAGAGTTTCGGTTGAGGTTTTATGGATAAAACGAGTAAGGATCTCCAAACAAACCCTGGGTCGTCAAATAGGGCTCTCAGGTCGCCATATGGCCAGTGAGGCAATACCCCTTTGATTCTCTCTTGAGTCTCGATCAAAATGCTACTCTTTTTGTCTTGATCGGAGTTATCGTTGGAATTTTACGATAAAAACCACGAAGATTCATTTTCCCGGATAAAGTTCATGGTTATCGTATAAACGGAAACGGTTAACTCAACACCACAGTTGTCTAAACTATACAAGGAGTGTGAACTTCCTAGATAAAGCGACGTCGTATTATTAAACACTTTTTAGATGAAATCGTAAAAACGTTTTAGTTGAAATACAGCCCAAAGAAGCCTAGAACGCGGCTGAAAATCGACTTGTGATTTCATACGAAATTGAGCCCAATAACGTTATGACGGTGTATGTTTACTTGCAGAAGAAGATGAATCTTACAGAATCAGAAGATAAATGTCAAGTTTCCAAGATAATGACGAAGATCGAGATAAAAAAAGGAATAATCTCGAAGTGATAAACTCGGCAAGGGCAGAAAAGGAAATGCCAAAATGCCTTGGATAGGAGTATATAAGAGAGGACGAGATGAGAGATGTAGGGGAACTTTGGGAGCATTCACAGCAACCTTAGAGAAATAGGTATAAACTTTTGTTTTGTTATCGAGCTGTGTTTCTATTAGGTTTTTGTAGTCAGGCTGCTAGAACTAAGGATCTAGCCAACAACTTTTGTAGCCAAGGCTCGTTACCTTCTGGCACGAAAGCTCTTACGCAATTACGAAATAATAACCTCTTTTCTCTCTTTCTCTTTCGGAATTTTTCTTATCATATTATTCCCGTTTGTCTTTTCTTAAATTTGTTTGGTTGTGTGGTGTTTAATTTAAAGCAGATTGTCAGGGATCTCCTGGTAAATTTAGGGTTTTCTGACTTCCTATGTTTACGGAAATTGATGGTGCGAATTTTAGTTCCCATAGTTTGCAGCTAGAAGGAGGGAGACTTACGGATCCATCTTTCTCACAACCACAAAATGCCCAATCAAACATGTCGGCTGACAATCTCGATAACCAACAACCTCGCGACGATGCAAGCCCCAACAACTTTCACAACACTCCTATGACCAACACTCCCGCGGTGCGGGAAGATGAAGAAACTGATCTCCGCCAATGAAAAAAGGGTGGAAGAGCAGGATAAGCTCATGGGATCTCTCGCTAAGCATGTTGAAACCCTAACTGCGAGAACCCTAGCTGCATTTCCTAGCAGAACCACTAGGATCCGGGGAAGTTGACTCGATTTCACAACTCCTTTGGACCAATCCGGGAACGCGCAGGAGAAGCCGTCGGGAAAAAAAACAGACGAAATCACTCCTGCACCAGCACGGAAAAACCCAGGCGATCTTCCACCATTGTAAAAGGACAAGGAAGAGGGAGAAATCGAGCGAGTCAACTTGGACTCCAGCAGTCAGACAAGCCTTCAAACCAAGACGCGGACGTGCAACCACGAAGGACAAGGAGCCACACGGCTCAGGAAGACCTGCTTGACAAACCCATGACAGAGGAGGAAGAAAACCTCTTCTGGGTAGAGAAGGAGAACGTGGCTGAAGAGCAGACTTGGATAACACGCAGCAAATGCCGACAAACTCGAAAAACGGCTCACCGCGATTCTGAAATCCGCAGTCTTCGTAATGATCTCATGAAAACGTTCGCGGAAGTAAAAACGTGGAAATCTCAGATTCACTACGCGACTAGCTCCGCACCAGAGATAGACGAGCTGCTCGACGAAGCTCGTAAGACTCCTTTCATGTCTCGTATCATTTGCACCAGAGTATCGGATCCTGGAAAGATGAAGGTGCCAACGTACAATGGTAAGACTGATCCCAAAGCGCACTTACAGGCCTTTGAGATCAAGATGGGAAGGGCCAAATTTAGAGACAGAAAAAGAGACACCGGCCAATGCCGCCTCTTTGTTGAAAATTTTGAGGGAGCCGCTCTCGAATGGTTCTCTCGCCTTAGGCGAAACACCATCAGAAGCTTTCGCCAACTCGCTTTGGAATTTCTCAAGGAGTAATCAATGTTTATCAACCAAGAAACTTCCAACGTCGACCTATGGAGCTTAGCTCAAAGGGAAGACGTATCACTCTGAGACGTTGTCAACCGGTTCAAGCTTGTTATGGCAAAAGTCAGCGGGATCAGCGACAAGGTGGCGGTGGACGCGCTTTGAAAAACGCTCTGGTATTAATCGACGTTAAGAAAATGGATCACCCTTGAAAAGCCACGTACAATTCAGAACTCGTTGCACAAAGCCACGGACTACATCATGATCGAAAGAGAAACCAAGGTTCTGTCGCAAAATCACAAACCAACAAAAACTTCTTCGAAAGAATCAGCTTTAGACCAAAAGTCGAGCAAGAAGAAAACGGCCCGCCAAGAGAGAGAAGAAACTCAGGGGGCGCACAACTACGCCATCAACTCCGGCTCGGAACAAGGTCGAACCACATGCAATGCGTGGACCCAAAATTCCAATTACTACGTAAGCGTCTTCTGCGAATTCAATCAAACTCGCGGCCATTCGATCATCAACTGAAAGGTTCTCAGAGCAAGGTTAGCAGCAAAACTAATCGCTGGGTAACAAGTGTCAAGGAAATCATTCGCGATTCTGATTGTCCTCCGAAAACCGACAAAAAACTCCAGACTGAGAGCTCTTCAGGGGAAGAAACGCGGAAGGAATCAAGATGAGAAAGGCAACAACAACAATCATCGAAGGATTAATATGATCATCGGAGGATCACATTTCTGCAGCTACACGGTCTCGTCGATTAAGGCTTATCAGCAAAAATCTGAAGCAAAAAAAAATTGGCCGACCTGGTCCCCACCTTTGGGCGGCCAAAATAACGCCATCACCTTCGACGAAGAAGAAGTCGGCGAAATCAGTCAACCCCACTGTGATCCGCTTGTCATCGATCTCATAATCAAAGAACTCGAGGTCTCTAGAGTCCTTGTCGATACAGGAAGCACAACTAATGTCATCTTCCGCGATACACTCAGGAGGATGAACATCGGATTAAAAGAGGTCGTGCCAACGCCAAAACCATTAACCGGTTTCTCTGCATAACCGAAATGACTCTCGGATCGATCAAGCTCATGGTCATGGCAAAAGAAGTAACGAAAATCGTCGATTTCGCGGTCGTGGATTTCCCCGCTATCTACAATGTGATCATGGGAATTCCCTTGCTAAATGCCATGAAGGCAGTCCAGTTAACCTATCACTTAGGCATCAAGTTCCCAACTCCAAACGGAACTGCCGCAATCTGGGGCAGCCAAAAACAGTCGCGACTCTGTTTCTTAGCCGAACACAAGCTAAGACAGATCATGACTACTTCGATGGTTAAGCCCAAACGTGCAAAGACCACTCAGCTACCGACTGAAAGCACCTCTGAAAAGATGATCCAAAATCATCATCCCAAGCAACGGTTCCAAACGAAGAAAATAAGAAGTCGTCCGAGCCCAACCGGAGGAGATAACCCCGGAAGAAGACGTTGACCCTGCCACAGTCCCTGTGACTATGGTGGTCAACGCAACCGCAGCCGAGTAAAAAAATCTCGCCGCCAACAACAGAACTACGAGATGGCTTGATCCTTGAAAGAGGTATGTAGGCAGCTCTTCTAATGACAGGTTCAGCTATCCCCCTCTCTAAAAAAGGGGGGAGTGGGTGAGTATACATATACTCGTATAGTCCCACATTTTAAAATATTCGCCTTGTACCCAATATTTAAAAAATAAAAATTTCCTATAATAAGAAAACGAAAATCTTGCAAATTATTCCGAACCATCCAAGAACAAACCGAACTTCTTCGGTACAAACACTTCTTCATAAACACCTTTCGGTGGACAACCGTCGACCAAAATTTGAGGCCCCACCCTCGAAGAGATTGAAAAGCAGTTCACAATCATCCCCTTGCACACCATAAACTTCTGGAAAATATGTGAGACGTCGCAAAAAATATCAGAAAATATACTCTCAAAACTCGAAAACAGTTCGTCCACGACTATAATCATAAATGAGCGTTAGCTCTTACACCCCACTCGTCGATTTGCCCCGACGAGTACATTAGCCGTCTTAAAAGAACGCACCCAACCTTTCTCACAAATGGTTCTCATACATCCGACTAGGATAATTGCGCACAAAAAATCCAAAATTTTTGTCAACACTTCAAGGAGACTTAAAAAAATTCCTTGGAGAGATGCTTGATTCCGACCATACAAGTCGTATAAGCCGAGAACATATCGCGGACCTTAAAACGGTACGAAATCATGTTGAAATCGCAACACGCAAAACGAAAGCAGATTAGTCATCGCACAGCCTTAACCGAGAATAAACCTAGGTCTTTCCCTAAACTAATCACACTGGTCTCTAACATCTCAAGGCATGCCTCTTCGTTCACGTCTAAACGCTCGCGGAACATTTCTTCACATCTCAAAACGAGCAACGAACAGAATGATCTACAAAGAAGATATGGGTTATGAGATGACAGGATGGCCCATCCATACAAAAGCCGCAAAGCGGCAGGGATTCAAAGCTGCACGCGGCCAGTCCCGAAATAAAAACAAGGCCACACTTGGCCAAAGCAAACATAATCGAAAACATAGAAAATCCGTTAAGGGTCAAACTGGAAATCTCCCGACATCGAACGACCAAATGTACACCCAGGTTGGTCCACCTCGACCCCCTCGTCGGCGACCCCGGTCACGGTTTCTTCCGTATCAGGAGAAACTGGGATGGGATTCCAGTATCCCAGCACTTTCTCCTCGAGAGGAGGGACCGAAGTCTCGATACCTTTGTACTCATCCATATAGCCGGTCATCATGGTCATCTCTGTCTGGAAAACATAGTCATTGGCCATTGACCACGACAAGGCAAGAATATCTCCAAGGAACTCTCGGAAGTCACCCATGAGCTCTTGGGCCCCTCTAAGCTTCCTAAATTCAGTCTTGAACTGAGCGGCACAATCCTCGATCACCACAACAACCTTGCGCTTCCCCCGCCTCTCCCCACGACGAAGAGCCCTAGCATACCTTCTCTCCAGCTCCTGGTCCTGGTGATCATGAGCGAAAGCCTGTTCTCGGAGAAGAACAGCCTCGTTCTCTTCTCTCTCGGCCTTGAAACGGCAAACTCGCACCTCCCTGTAGCTCTCGTTGAGGGCAGAGTTGAATGCTAGCAGCCCCTGCATAAGTCGGAAGATAAGGAAACTTGCCTCCAAAACAAAAAAATAATATATATATATATAGTAGAACAAGGAAAGTTCAAATTACTGACCGCATTGACCATCCGAGAACCTTCCGGAAAGGCTTTAGACTTCGCCTGACCATCCACTATAGGTGGAGGGTCGGATTGAGACGGAAGGTCCTTGAAGAGGTCATCAAAGCTAAAATACGGCAGGGGAAAATCGCTGACGCCACTCCCATCACCCGGGCAAAGTCAGAAGGCCATCAAGGTAAGGGGAGATCATCCGAAAGAAATTCGGTGTCGCTAAGATCAATCCCTTTGCCCTTGGAAGGTCTCGCATTCTCTTGAGACACCGGAACGTCCTTCGACACGAACTCATCCATCTCTGATTCTGATCCTTCTTCCACGACCACTTCAGGACGGGCTTGCGACTGGTGATATTGCAGCGCCTTACGAACTCGCTTCCGGGTGAAAGAAGTCCAGAAACATGAACCGGTCCGAAAAAGATCCCGCACAGCAACCACGTCCTCCGTGAATGGCGGTAATGAGTTGGCCTCTGCAAAAAAAAGGACTACAGAACTAGATATTGTCGGAACAAAAACATGCATATATCCAGTAAGTACCATAACGACCCCATTCACTTCGGAACTCAGGAATGCAGCTCTCTTCGGCCGAAGCACTGTCAATATAGTTAAAGAAGAAGCACTTCTCCCACGTGTGACCATTCGAGATTGTATCATTTACGATCGACATGTATGAGTAAGGCGTAAAGCGATATATCTCGCCCTTAGCGCCAGTGGCCTCAAAGGGGCCTCGAAGTGGTCAACGCTAAAGGACACCCCTTGCTCGTATCCCAGGACCAGGATTTCAAGGAGGTTCAGAAGACCTGTAAGATTTATCTGCCCGATCGACAGCTTGAAATGGTTCAAGGTCCAAACAATGATCTCCGGGACAGGGAACCATAAACGGCAACACACAATGTGACCCTCATGAAAAGTGAAATAACCCGGGGGGGGGGGGGTCATCGGCTCTTTCAACCTATCTTGGAATATGGAACTCCAAGTTTTCTCTAGGAAACTGCACTTCAGGTGGGGAGTCAAAAATTCACACAAAGTGGCCCAATAGGCCTCGGCCTCGGCAGGAACGACTGAGTGCGGAATAAACGCAGGTTTTGGAATGACCTCCTCATCATCGCGGTTATCGTCATGATTAGCATGATGAGGCTCGGCTCTCTTGGAACCCCTCCTTTTGGAAGACATTGTTCTAAGAGTAAATTTTTTATAAAAAACACCAATAGGTAAAGAAACAGAGAGAAATTCTTCCTTGGATAATTCTCTTTAGGAAAAGTGAGCAAGTTATAAAAAAATTCAACACTTACTCAACCTCGGACTTTGGGCCAATGATATCGTCTAACTTTCACAACCAGCTTAAACGCCCACTAGAGCCTCACGCTAAAAAGCCTACGGCCTAACTATCTGGGGGCCAACTGTTGGGGTCAAAATCGGTCATGACGAAAACAACAGCTCAAGTCCACGGAAAATGTTCCTTCTAAGGTTTTGGCCCGCAAAAGTTTTCAAAGAACAATCAGGCCACAAGGAGAAATTCATCGTACGATGATCCCGAACACAATGTACGGGCTGCCATATGGCGACCCACACTTATAGTACATAGGTCACAATATGGCGGCTTGCAACTAGCAAGAATGGGTCGCCATATGGTGACCTACATCTGGGAAGTACGGGTCGCCATATGGTGACCCACACTCTCAAGACACGGGTCGCCATATGGCCACTTGCACCCGGGAAGCACGGGTCGCCATATGGTGACCCGTACACACTAAACCCGGGTTGCCAAATGGCAACCTGCACACACAAATCACGGGTCGCAATACGGCAACCTAGACCCACACAGTCTGGGTCGCCATATGGCGACCTGGCTCGCCAAGTCTGGGTCGCCATATGGTGACCTCACTTTACACAGTCCGGGTCGCCATATGGCGACCTGACTTCAACCAGTTTGGGTCGCCATATGACGACCAAATCTCACCAAATTTGGGTTGCCATATGGCGACCTGACCTCACCAAATCCGGGTCGCCATATGGCGACCTAACCTCTCCAATTCTGGGTCGCCATATGGCGACCAGACCTCTCTAAGTCTGGGTCGAAATATGGAGATCTGTTTCTCTTCTTTGTATTTTTGTTTGAGTCGCGATCAAAATGCTTTTCGTTTCATCTCAATCGGAGTTTTGGTTGGGGTTTTAAGTATAAAACAAGTAAGGATCACAAAACAAACCCCCGGTCGACAAATACGGCTCCCAGGTCGTCATATGGCGAGTGAAGCCACACCCCTTGGCTTCTCTCTCAAGTCTCGATCGAATGCTCCTTGTTTCATCTTGATCGGAGTTATCGTTGGAATTTTACGATAAAACCCGAAAAGATTTGTTTTCTAGGATAAAGTTCACGGTTA
The DNA here is from genome assembly GCA_905132885.1 of Moricandia moricandioides. Taxonomy (NCBI): domain Eukaryota; kingdom Viridiplantae; phylum Streptophyta; class Magnoliopsida; order Brassicales; family Brassicaceae; genus Moricandia; species Moricandia moricandioides. Next base: position 76,353 of record CAJHQQ010001447.1, on the reverse strand, counting down.
TCGTATTAACGACAACGATTAAATAAACACCACAATTGTCTAATCTTTACGAGGAGTGTGAACTTCCTAGATAAAGTGATGTTGTATTATTTACCGCTTTTCGAAGAAATCGTAAAAACGTTTATGTCGAAATACGGCCCAAAGAGGCCTAAAACACGGCTGAAACCCCATTTGTGATTTCATACAAAATTGGGCCCAGTAATGTTTTGACGGTGTATGTTTACTTGCAGAAGAAGATGAATCTTGTGGAATCGGAAGATAAATGTCAAGTTTCCAAGATAATGACGAAGATCGAGATAAAAAAGGGAATATTCTCGAAGTGATAAACCCGACCAGGGGCAGAAACAGAAACACGAAACCGACTTGGAGAGAAGTATATAAGAGAAGACGAGACGAGAGATGTAGGGGGACTTTGGGAGCATACACATTAAACGTAGAGCAATAGGCATTTACTTTTGTTTTGTTATCGAGCTGCTTTTCGATTAGGTTTTTTGTAGTCAGGTTGCTAGGACTAAGGATCGCGCCAACATCTTTTGTATCCAAGGCTCGTTACCTTCTTGTACGAAAGCTCTTAAGAAATTATGTAATAAGAACCTCTTTGTTCTCTTTCTCTTTCAGAATTTTTCTTATCATATTATTATCGTCAGTCTTTTTTTAAATTTGTATGGTTGTGTGCCATTTGGTTTAAATCAGATTGTCCGGGATCTCCTGGGAAAGTTATGGTTTACTGACTTCCTAATTTTATGGAAATTGACGGTGCAGATTTCGGTTCCCAAAAATGTCAAGTTTCAAAGGATAAATACGAAGATTGAGGAAAATGGAATATTTCGGCGAAGCGATAAATCCGACCTAGGGGAAGAAAAGGAAAGGCCGACCGACCTAGAAGGTATATATAAGGGAAACTAAAGTAAGAAGCGACGGGATCTGAAGATGGAGACTTAGGGAATTCTCGTTAGCTTAGAAGAACTTAGATATAATGTTGCTAGACGAGCAAGGTTATACTGAGAACGTTTTTCCGCATTTGTTATGGGATTCCCTATGTTAGCAATTCTCTAGTCATCATGTTTTTGGTGAAATCTTGTAGCTCTGTTCTTGTCAATCAATAAAACACAATTGTTCAACTTACTATCGATATTCTCTTATCTTTTTCTTTCTCGTATTATTGTGTTTAGGCAGATAACACGGGTTCTCTGGGAAAATTAGGGTTTCCTGACTTTCCTTATTTTACGGAAATCAACAGTGCGAATTTTGGTTCCCACATTTATAACATGTCTAATGGAAAACTGACGTGATGGTATTTTTATGTTTTAGCAGGGTATAAATATCATAAACAAATAACTGTCAAATTAACCTTTAATCCTAACACAAAATAGTACTCTTGCCAAGAGCGATCAGGTGTAGTACTTAGGGATCAAATCCACAAAGAACAAGGGCACACAATAGATTTCTTATTTTTAAAGACTAAACTAGGTAAATATATATATTGGTAACAACTAATCAGGTCAAGGAAATATTCCTTATTAGAAGGTACAGATGCAATATAGAAATATGCTAATAGTTTAAATATGGAAATATGCTAATAATGCAAGTATGGAAATATGCTAATAAGCTAACTAGATGCAAATGTAAATATGCTAAATCTTTGGTTTCAGGCAAGTGGATTATGGTAGATAGAAGTTAAGGGTATTTAATCATAAAACTTGATATCTAATGTAAAATACACAAGCTCTCACATGCGACTCTAATCTATTGACTAAGTCCAATGTCTCAACTCTCGCTTGTTGACACGGAATGACCATCGATCGATAGCAATCATCTTGGGTCGATCGATGGTTTCTTGAGTCAAGGTTTATCACCTAATTCGATAAGTTCACTAGATTAACTAAATCAACTCTCGTTTGTTTCTAGCAACCTAGCTCAACAGAATGAATTTTGGTACTACACCATGCTCTCGCTTGCGCCTAACTAGCTATTCTAGAACACAAGCAATAAACAAAATTCTATTAATAGATCTAATAATGACCCTAACAATTCTATTGTTTGGCTAATCCATCAGTACAATTAATAAACCCTAAATCTAGTTGATAACTACTCAGACATAATTGAAGTACGAATAATAATCTGAATATAATGCATAGATAAAATACTGGGGTCCCAATACAAATCTCCCTAAGGAGTTATGAATCTTTTCCCCGCACTCAGCACACTCTGCCCACCTTGCACACCTTGCTGGTGCAATACATAAACTATAAATTTAAAACCCAAAAGTCTAGGTCATGTCTTTAACTTGGGCTTGAAAATCGGTTGTCTGCGGATTGGTCATCGATCGATGGCTGATGTGCAACATCGATCGATCGTGGTCATGTAACATCGGTCGACGCCAATGTAGTATTGTTGATGGATGGTAATCTTGTACTTTGACTCTCTCAGTCATCAGCTACGGATTATTCTCCTCTAAATGCTACAAAAGCTCAAAGTATCTCAATATATCTCCAAAACGTATCAGGACCTGTAAAGACCTCAAAACATAGCCTAGACACACATAACAAACCCTAAATATAGCCTATAACATGGTCTAAAACTGGTAATAAATAGGCTATATCAACTCCCCCAGACTTAACCTTTTGCTTGTTCTCAAGCAAACAAGCATGTGAAAGAGGTTTTAAATAGCCAAGACTGACATGATATCTAAGTATAATTGTCACCTTACTCTATTACAGCCACATCCTACCAAGTCAATCACAGAAAAACTTTATCTATCATATCCTAGTATAGCAACCAAATCCACTCTACCAACAACTTAGCGAATACTAGTCTGACTCGCCTTTCTATTGATTTCATTTCTTTGCATAAAATGAAAGTGCAGGTTCACCTTGGGAGTATCGATCAAGGGACACATGGACTCTTACCTCTGCAAGTATCTGAACACACAAGAAACCTTCTCTCGTTCCTTTCCTCTCTCTCTCTTCTCACTTCTTCTCTGTCAATGTCTCCCTTCTTTTGAGGGTATCATTTTATTTTATTTTAATTGTATGAGATATGTGGATAGGCTTCCATGAATCAAGTATTGGTTTTTCCACCAGATCATGTTCAGTTATTTTTGACCTTTATCTCTTTCTAGGATCATATGAATCAAGATTTAATGGTTGTAGCCACCAAATCCTTTTCGACTCCTTTTTTAATCTGAAGGGGAGAGAGAGGGGAATAAGAAGCACACAGACATTTACCTTGCAGACTTGCAGAAGGAATCCGATCCAGTGTATACCAAATCCGAAAGCAAGCAATAATGTCAAGATTAGTGTTGGAAATTAGCTTCGGTTCCTTCAAACTTTCTAAGCAAGTGTGATATAGTGGCAGGATGATCCACTTTGGTATCTTTAGTAATCTCTGCAAACGACCTTCTAAGAATGGTGCTTATAGCATGGTTAGTCAATAGTAAATCTTGATCATAGTCTCCTTCTTGACTCATAAAACTTTTTTAAAAACTTTTATATATAAATAAAACTCAAAAACAAATAAATAGCGTTAGCGAACCTCCCCTAGACTTAAATTACACTGTCCTCAGTGTAATTCGTCCCGGAGTGGTTAGGAAAACTTAAATCATAAGTAATTAGCTTAAATATAAATCTCGATACCGCTCTCTGTAAGAGGGTATCGATCGATGGTAGGCATGTGTGGTCCATCGATGTTCGCGATCCATTGTCAACTGATGGTGCATCTATGGTGTCGATCGATTGTGGGCTCAAATAGTTTGTAAAAATAAAATGAAACTCGAAATAAATAGTAGTATAAGTAAAACCTAAATAAAAACTTACAAAACAGTGGTTTGCCTCCCACTCATTGCTTGGTTATAGTCTTAAGCTCGACGTTTCGGAATTCTGATTCAGTCCAGATGAGATTAGGAACTTGCTCCAAAACAATTCCCAATGTCCAATATCTTCAGTTTCATCACACATTTTATGAAAGCCTCCATTGACTCTTCTCCTTTGTCTATCATCTCAGCAATAAGGAGTGCTCGAAGCATTGAAAACGGCTGCGAGAAGCATCTGTTGCGCACTCTGTACTTCCTGACACAATCTGAGAAGTGGGAAATCAATGATAGCTTAGGACCTTCCTTGATCCTTTTTCTCTTCTTCCAATTCCTCTTCTTCTTTCCCCCAGACTTGTCTGATCTCGTGGTGCCTCCATCGAAAAGATTATGAAACACTTCAAACTCATTCTGCTCTGATCCGTGATGAGTGTCGATCAACGCTCTAGTGTTGATGTCGATTGATGTTCCAATGGTTGCGTCGATTGATTACCAGTGATGGTGTCGATCGATGCTGCGACCGATGGTCCTTGGTCAGCGTCACCTTCATACTTCAATACTCTCTGAGAAATAATTGTATGCTGAAGATCATCAAATATCTCAACGTAGAGATCCATATGCACACTTCCATCTGGTGGAATTGAAGATTCAACGTCAAAAACAGCACTAGGAACCACAAACTTCATAAGGTCATGTACCATCTTTGCTCTTTGTGAAAACCAGCAGATTCTTCTGTGCAGATAGGTGGTCGTAAATGTTCAGGGACAGAAAGGTGTGAGGTCTTGGACACGTGCATTCTCTCCTCAGCCGGTCTTGGTTCAATCATGTAACTTGGCTGTTCGTCCAATAATGGGTGTTGATTGATGAAGTTGGGTGGTTATCGATCGATGCTCTCAGGTGGGTGTCGATCGATGCCTGTGTTTGGTGAAGTTTCCAGATCTCTTCTCGAAGTGTGCTGATCATCATTAAGCTTTTGCTCCGAGTCCTGACCCAAATCTTCAGGTTGTGCTTCATCCAACTGCTTCATGAATTCCTCTAGATCCAATAATGGTGTCAATCGACAACAAGGGTTAGTTTCAATCGATGTTGAGGTCGAAACGATGGTCGACATTGAAGTCTTAGTGTGGATAGATTCTGAAGTCGGATCACTCAAATCGGCTTCTTCTACTCAGCTCAGCTCTCCATATCCGTCTTCTTCTTCTTCTTCCTCTACCATATATGTCAGCATAGCTTCCATATCGATCGTCATATTTGCTTCAATATCATATAGAAAGTTGGTGAGGAAGGCGTTCTTGATGTCATTCTAGGTAGTGAGAGATCCTGGTGGCAACCTCTTGAATTAACATGCTGCTTCTCCAACGAGAGAGTATGGGAATAGTTTGCAGAAGTAGCAATCCTCAGAGACTCCATTGCACTTAATGGTTGACGCAAAATCATCGAATGATTCAAGGTGGTTACTGGGACATTCATGAGGAGGACTATGAAAAGTATGCTGACCCGCAAGTGAGATATATGCAGAATTCAGCTCAAAAACATTCTTTTGTGGTGCAGAACGACGCATCGTAGACCTTTTGGCGTAGGAAACCTCAGGCCTGTTGTAGTCTCTAAGTTCCTTTTTTCGTTCAATCCCAAAATTCATAGTAACAGCAGTAGCATCAGGGATTGCAGTCCCCTGTGCATGAATCAGTTGCCCTGCATTGTTGTGCGCACGACCTCTTTCGTCTCGTAAGATGCCATTCTTGTCAACTCTCTTAGTATGAGTACTTTGACCTTCTCTATCTTCTCGCAAGTAGTATCGATCGACGACGAAGTGTGGGTGTCGATCCATGTCATGATGTTAGTATCGATCAACGTTGAAGTATTGGTGTCGATCAATGCTCGCTTCTCTGTGCTAGCGATCACTGCTTAGAGGGTGTCGACTGCCCTCATAGACTTATGGATCGTGCGTGAATAAGCAGGTTCCTTTTTTAAAGAACCCAAAAACCATCTCCTCATTGCTTCCTTGTACTAGTATGTACCTGAAACACAAGGAAATTTTTTTAGGTAAGTAAGCTAATATAGAAAAATACCTAGACTAAATCAAACAAATTGAGTCTAATGGTGAATCCTTGCTCCCTGGCAACGGCGCCAAATTTGACATGATGGTGTTTTTATGTTCTAACAGGGTATAAATATCCTAAACAAATAATTGTCAATTTAACCTTTAATCCTAACACACAAAATAATACTCTTGCCAAGAGAGATCAGGTGTAGTACTTAGGGATCGAATCCACAAAGAACAAAGGCACACAATAGATTTCTTATTTCTAAAGACTAAGCTAGGTAACTATATATATTGGTAACAAGTAATCAGGTCAAGGAAATATTTCTTATTAAAAGTTATAGATGCAATATGAAAATATGCTAATAGTGTAAATATGGAAATATGCTAATAAACTAACTAGATGCAAATGTAAATATGCTAGATCTAGGGTTTCAGGCAAGTGGATTATAGTAGATAGAAGTTAAGGTTGTTTAATCATGGAACTCGATATCTAATGTAAAAGACACCAGCTCTCGCATCCGAGTCTAATTTATTGACTAAGTCCAATGTCTCATCTCTCGCTTATTGACACGGAATGACCATCGATCGATGGCAATCAACCTGCGTCATCGATGGTTTCTTGAGTCAAGCTTTATGACCTAATTCGATAAGTTCACTAGATTAACTAAATCAACACTCGTTTGTTTCTAGCAACCTATCTCTACAGAATAAATTCCGGTAGAAGACCATGCTCTCGCTTTTGCCTAACTATCCTATTATCAGGGTTCTAGATAGCTACTCTAGAACACACGCAATAAACACAATTCTATTAATAGATCTAATAATGACCCTAACAATTCTATTGTTTGGGTAATCCATCAGTACCATTAATAAACCCTAAATCTAGTTGATAACTACTTAGCCATAATTGAAGTAAGAATAATAATCTGAATATAATGTATAGATAAAATATTGGGGTTCCAATACAAATCTCCCTAAGGAGTTATGAATTTTTTCCCCGCACCCAGCACACTATGTTCACCTTGCACACCTTGCTGGTGTAATACATAAAGTATAAATATAAAACCCTAAAGTCTAGGTCATGTCTCTAACTTGGGCTTGAAAATCGGCTGTCTGCGAATTGGCCACCGTTCAATGGCTGATGTTCAACATCGATCGATCGTGGTCATGTAACATCGGTCTACGCCAACATTGTATCATCGATCGATGGTAATTTTGTACTTCGACTCTCTCAGTGATCAGCTACGGATTATTCTCCTATAAATGCTCCAAAAGCTCTAAGTATCTCAATAGATCTCCAAAACTTACATGGACCAGTAAAGACCTCAAAACATAGCCTAGACACACATAACAGGCCCTAAATGGAGCCTATAACATGGTCTAAAAGTGGTAATAAATAGGTTATATCAACAACCTCCACACATTCGCTTGGTCTACAGAGAATATACCAGTTAATGACATCAACATAACATGTCCGAACTCAACGTCCGCCCGACTTTCAAACCTGTTAAACCGAAAAGATGAAAGTTGGGACCATAACGCGCCACTGCGGTCAACGACAAGGTTGAGAAACTCCTCAAATTTGGATATATAACAGAGGTCAGATACCCAGACTGGCTCACCAATCCCGTGGTTGTCAAAAAGGAAAATGGAAATTGAAGAGTCTGCGTCGATTTCACTGATCTCAATAAGGCGTGTCCAAAAGATAGCTTCCCATGGCCACACATAGACCACTTGGTCAGGGAATAATCAAATTATGATGAACCTCGACGACAGCGAGAAAAATGCGTTCATCACAGATCGTGGCACATATTGTTACAAAGTAATTCCTTTGGGTCTCAAAAACGCAGGAGCAACTTACCAATGACTCATAAACTGCATGTTCTCAGAGCAGCTTGGAAAAAGTATGGAGGTTTACATCGATGATATGCTCATTAAATCTCTTGAAGAGCAAGACCACATTGCCCATCTACAAGAATTTTTCAAGAGACTAAACTTGCATAACATGAAACTGAACCCGGAAAAATGTAGGTTCACACTGGCATCATAAAAATTCCTTGGTTACCTCGTCACATATCAAGGGATCGAAGCTAACCCAAAACAGATCAGTGCACTGATCGGGAAGGCCTCTCCGAGAACTAAACGTGAAGTGCAAACATTAACTGGGAGAGTCGCAGCACGTAATCACTTCATCTCTCTATTAACGGATAAATGCCTACCCTTCTACTACACTTTGTGAGGGAACAAAGAGTTCAAGTGGTCCGAGGAATGCAAAAAAGCTTTCCAACAGTTAAAGCATTACTTGACCACTCCCCCAGTTCTCGAAAAACCCGTCGAAGGAGAGCCTTTATTTCTGTATATCGCAGTATCGGCGTCGGTCGTAAGCAGCGTTCTCTTCAGAGAAGAACGCAGAGAGAAAAAACCAATTTATTACCTAAGTAAAACTTTGTTGGACACCAAGACACAATGTCCACTTATGGAGAATTTGGAATTCACCGTCGGCTCGGAAACTAAGGCTGTATTTCCAGTCGCACAAAATCGTATTCCTTACCTCATTCCCACTGCGAACAATTTTTCACAGTCCCAGTCAATCAGGAAGATTAGCAAAATGGACGGTCGAGCTGAGCGAATACAATATCGAGTATCAAACGAAAACTTGTGCAAAATCACAAGTAGTCGCCCATTTCTTGGTAGAACTCCCTATGGAGGGAATGACAAACCAAGAACCGAAATCAAATTGGACCCTTCATGTCGACGGATCTTCGTTCACATAAGGCTCAGGAATCGGAGTTCGACTCACGTCACCGACTAGAGAAGTGCTGGAACAGTAATTTTGACTAATTTTTCACGCTTCAAACAACGAAGCCAAGTATGAAGCACTTATTGCTGGATTAAGATTGGCTCATGGGCTCAAGATACCCAATGTCCATGTGTAATGCTATTCTCAACTCATAGCAAACCAATTCACACCAAGTAGGAGGCCAAAGACGAAAGGATGGATTCATACTTAAAGGTTGTCAGAGATCTTGCCTAATTCAGCAGCGAGTACGAGGCCAAAGATGAAACGATGGATGCATGTTTTCACGTGAATACCCGGGTGGAAAACGTGCAAGCCGACCTTTGGCAGCCCAAGCATCAAGCTCAGATCCTGGCCTTAAACGAAGAATTCCCTTGGAATTCATAGAACACCCAAGCACCAGGCCTCCAATCGTCGCAAACTTAATCCATTCGTAAGATGGCGACATCGTCAAAGTCAATACCAAACCCAAAGAAAATTCAGAACAATCTGAATACAGCTGCAATAAGCCATGGTTGGAAACAATCCGAGCATACATCGCGACAAAACGCTCCCTGCAGAAAAATGGGCGGCCCAAAAAATCAAAACTCAGGCCGCACGATATGTCCTAGTAGATGGAGAAATCTATAAATGGAGAATCTCTTGACCACATATGACATGCGTGGAGGGAGTCAAAGCGCGGAAAGTCATGGAAGAGGTCCACTTTTGATCTTTCGGAAATAACTTCGACGGAAGATCCCTCGCAATCAAAATAAAACGCTATGGCTACTATTGGCCAACGATGATCAAAGATTTTGACAAATTCGCACGAAAATGCGAAAAATGCCATAGACATGCGCAAAGAATCCATCAACCTGTGTAGTCAACTATTTCGGTACCATACCCATTCATGCAATGCTCAATGGACATCGTCGGCCCCATGCATAAATCTAAACGAAAACGCTTCATGCTAGTCTTAACAGATTTCTTTTCAAAATGGGTTGAGGCAGATTCATATGCAAGCATTAAAAACGCACAAGTCGAAAGCTTTGTATGGTATTATATGCAGACATGGAGTCCCGTATGAGATCATAACAGACAATGGATCTCAGTTCATCTCAACCAGATTCGTGGCATTTTGCAAAAAATGGAAGATACGATTGACCAGATCAATTATCACATGAACTTAAGAAATTCCTAGACTAAAAAAGGGTCGATGGGCAGAAGAACTCGAAGGAGTCTTATGGTCCCATCGAATGACTCCAAGATGAGCAATGGGAGAGAACTTTTTTCCCTCATATATGGGTTAAAATGCATGATCCCGGTAGAAGTTGAATTCCCATGAATATGAAGGAGACTACTCCCAGAACGAGAAGACTTAAACAATCTGATACTACTAGACGATCTCGACCTCATCAACGAGCGCCGAGATCAGGCACTCATACGAATTCAAAACTATCAACAAGCGGCCGCAAAGTACTACAACTCAAACGTACGTAGCCGCAGGTTCAAGGAAGGCGATCTAGTCCTACACAAGTTTTTCAAAACACTGTCAAACAAAACACGGGAAAACTCGGAGCAAACTAGGAAGGACTGTAAAAATTCATAAAATTCGTTTGACCAGGAGCGTACGAAATCACCCACATGCAAGACATCAAGATTCCGAGAACTTTAAACACAATGCACCTCAAAAATACTATCACTAAGTGTTTACACCACACCAAACTGAACAACGAGACGGCTTGATTCTCCAAAGGGGTACGTAGGCAAGTGACATGGGGTGTGTTTATTTTTCTAGGAGAGTATAAATATCCTAAACAAACCCTTAATCCTAACACACAAAACATTACTCTTGCCAAGAGAGATCATGTGTAGTACTTAGGGATCGAATCCACAGAGAACAATGGCACACAATAGATTTCTTATTTCTAAAGACTAAGCTAGGTGATTATATATATATTGGTAATACGTAATCGGTTTAAGGAAATATTCCTTATTAAAAGGTGTAGATGCAATGAAAATAAGTTAGTAATGTAAATATGGAAATATGCTAATAATGTAAATATGAAAATATGCTAATAATCTAACTAGATGTAAATGTAAATTTGTTAGATCCAGGGTTTCAAGCTTCATGAATTATAAGGAATAAGATGCACAGATATGTAAATATTCTAGAATTCAAATATTAACTATTCTGACCCTTTTAACTCCAACTCTCGTATGCAAACAAAAGGAAAGACCATCGATCGAGAGCTAAGACCTGATGTCGATCGACGGTGAAATCAAAAGGAAGTGTGAACAAGATTTGATATGTTCACCAAGCTAATTAGACCAGCTCTTAAGTGCGCCTAGCAACCTAGTTAAATGGAGTCTATTCTGGCACATAACCTACTCTCATAGTCGTCCATGTCTTACTTTCGAGATTCTAGTTAGCTACTCTAGAATGCAAGCATTAAGCACAAATCAATTCATGAATATTAACTTAACCTAGCAATCATAGTTTTGGGCTAATCCATGATTGTTATCATTCAATCCTAAATCTAATTTGTAACTACTTAGACATAATCAAAGTAAGAATAATAATCTGAATATAGTGCATAGATAAAATACTAGGGTTCCAATACAAATCTCCCTAAGGAGTTAGGAATCTTCTCCCTAAATAAATCCTAAAACTATAACTGAGTGCTGGTGCACACAATATTCCACTGGCACACTGCTTCCAGCTACCACCTTGGCACCCTTTTTTATGGTGCAATACATAAGTATAAATATTAAACCCTAAAATATAGGTCAAAACTCGTCCAGGGGTAGTCTTGTAATCTTGTGTCTTTTCTCTAACTTGGGGTTGAAATTGGTTGTCTGCGATTTGGTCATCGATCGATGTCAGATGTGCAACATCTATCGATCTTGGTCATGTAACATCGGTCGACACCAAGGTAGTTTCGTCGATCAACGACAGTCTTGTACTTCGTCTCTCTCAATGATCAGCTACGGAGTATTCTCCTCTAAATTCTCCAACAGCTCCAAGTATCTCCATATATCTCCAAAACGTACCTGGATCTGTAAAGACCTTAAAACATAGCCTAGACACACATAATAGACCTTAAATAGAGCCTATAACATGGCCTGAAACTAGTAATAAATAAGCTATATCAACTCCCCAAGACTTAACCTCTTGCTTGTCCTCAAGCAAACAAGCCTGTGAAAGATATTTTGAAAAGCGAAGACTCACATAATATCTAAGTATAACTGTCACCTTACTCTATTGCAACCACATCCTATCAAGTCAGTCACAGAGAAACTTTATATATCATATCCTAGTATAGCAACCAATTATATTCTACCAACAACTTAGCGAATACTAGTTTGACTTGCCACTCTACTGATCTAATTTCTTTGCATAAAATAAAAGTGAAGGTTTTATCTTGGGAGTATCGATCAAAGGATATATGACTCTTACCTCTGCAAGTATCTTAACACACATGTAGTCTTCTTTGATTCCTTTCCTCTCTCTCTTCTCACTTCTTCTCAGTCAATGTCTCCCTTCTTTTGAGGGTATCATTTTATTTTCTTAATTGACTGAGATATTTGGATAGGCTTCCATGAATCAAGTATTGGTTTTTGCCACCAGATCCTGTTCAGTTATTTTTGACCTTTATCTCTTTCCAGGATCATATGAATCAAGATTTAATGGTTGTAGCCACCAAATCCTTTTCGACTCCTTTTTTAATCTGAAGGGGAGAGAGAGGGGAATCAGAAGCACACAGACTTTTACCTTGCAGACTTGCAGAAGGAATTCGATCCAGTGTATACCAAATCCCATAGCAAGCAAATAATGTCAGGATTAGTGTCGGAAATCAGCTTTGGTTCCTTCAAACTTTCTAAGCAAGTGTGATATAGTTGCAGGATGATCCACTTCGGTATCTCTAGTAATCTCTGCAAACAACCTTCTAAAAATGGTGTTAAAGTGTGGTTAGTCAATAATAATTTTTGATCATAGTCCTCTTCTTTACTCAATAAAACTTTTTGAAAAATTTAAATATATATATAGTAAATAAAACTCAAAAACAATAAAATAGCATTATCGAACCTCCCCCACACTTAAATTACACTGTCCTCAGTGTAATACACCTCGGATTGTTTAGGAAAAATCAATATCATAAGTAAATATCTTAATTATAGAGCTTGATACCTCTCTCTATAAGAGAGTGTCGATCGATGGTCGTGATCCATTGTCGATCGATGGTCGTGATCCATTGTCGATCGATGGTCGCGATCCATTGTCGACCGATGTTGCCTCTATGGTGTCGATCGATGGTGATTTAAACAGTCTGTCAAACCGAAGTAAAACTCAAAATAAATAGTAGTATATGTAAAAACTTAATAAAAAATGTACTAAACAGTGGGTTGCCTCCCACTCAACGCTTGGTTATAGTCTTAATCTCGACGTTTTGAACTTTTTGACTAGAATGGAGGTGGATCAACACTTGGAAAACAAGTTTCTACATCTTCTTTGCTCTTCTGAAACCCAGTACCAACGACGCTTCTCATTGCTTCATCTCTTCTGGCTTTCTCATTCTTTATGATCTCCTTAGTAACCTCCACGGAATGTATTCTCCTTTGTAGATTCTCAATATTGCGCTATAGCATTCTAAGTCTAGCAGATGTAGTTTCTAATATATCCTCCAATTTCTGAGAAATATCTTCTTTCATCAGGCTCTAAGAAAAAAAGCAATCTCATTGATCTTGTCTTCTAATTGTTTTTCTGCTGCGCACTTCTGTTTGTCGAAATCAGTATCGATCGATGGCATGATGATGCCGTCTCTTGAGCTTTGTATATCTCATTCACAAGATCGTCAATCTATGCTCTGCTGTATATCTTTGGTTTCTGCCTAGACATACTGATCTTTGCTGCATGTTCAGGTAAACATATGTAGATGTACTCAAACATAGTAGCTCTCTCTAGAACTGCCATGATATCTCCTTCTTGCACATTCACAACTCTTTAGTCTAGAGCTCATGCATTACCATTCTCATCTCTATAGATGCCATACTCATCTTTCTTTTCCCAAAATAAAATTCTCCTGTCATCAGCATCAAAAGCTCTCGTTCCATACTCTACGCGACCGTCTATCAGTAGGGGATTTATCTAACTAACCGGTCCTGGAGTTTCTGAAATAAAGGGGTTAGATGTACAGAACTCATGGACTCGTGGAATGGTGGTATCGATTGATGCATTGTTGTCGATCGATTTTTGATTGTGGATAGGCTCGTACTTATGCTCCTTGTTGTCGATCGATGCTGGTACTTGTGCGTCGATCGATGGCTTTTGCTGCTGTCCAAATAAATTTCCTGATCGTTCAGCCATAATAAGGGTGTCTGTTACATCTTCCTTAGGTAGATTGAGAATTTCCCGTAAAGATCTCGTGCATGTTCTTTTGTATCTCTGAAAATTCCAAACTCATCTGGTCTGAGATAACCATCTTTTGTATCTTCTGCTCCAAGTAAATGTTCTGGTTTTCGTTTGATGTCGTTCGATGGGCAAGATATGCCGATTGTTGATGCTTATATGCCCACTCTCGCGTTCATTACCCAGCCATCTTCTTCTTCCAGTGCCAGGCTGCGAGACTCAATGAGCTTTTCCTCTATATAATAAGTTCTACCGTATCCTTAGTAAGCCGGATTGATGTCGATCGATGGTGTATGTGGACCGTCGATCGATGCTCGATAATCAGACTGGTGGAAAAAAGGTTTCCAGCTCCATTAGCCATTGCAAGTATGTCTGCCACATCTTCCTTTGTGACATGTAGAATTATACCATCCATAGTTCTTTTGTTACCATCTGGATCTCTCATAATACCAAACTCATCTGGTTGTAGATAACCATATTCCCTTTCGTGTTCTGCAGTTGAATCTCGGTCGGTTTCTGCTTCATTCTCAGTATCGATCGATGGTGTATGGTTGTCGTCGATCGATGTCAGTTTCCCAGGTTGATGGGAAAAATGAACAACACCAGCCTCTTCCATAGCAACCCCTCGGTATTCAATTATTTTTCGTCTTTCTAGTCTTCGTCCTCCTCGAGGTAGGTTGTGTTGTAATCGAAATCTCCATTGTAGATGTTGACTTGTTCAGATGTTTGAGTGTCGATCGATTTGATAGGGTGGGTGTCGATCGATTGTTGAACTGTACGGCCGTTGATTGATGTGTTGTGTGGGGTGTCGATCGATGCTCCTTCTTCTGATTCCTCACTGAACTCGTAATCGCAGGAGCATGTGGCCACAAGTTCTGCATCATTGCAAAATTTCGTGAGGGAAGTTTTGTTCTTGTTCTTGACAGGTCCATCACATGAAAGTCTGTTGAAACTAAGGTATTGTTGATCTGCACTGGAACATCCTTTACCATCCCTCCTGAGTTCACTCTTGAGCAGTCTACAAATGTAAAAGAATCGTTGGAGGGTTCAACTTTCAGGTACAGCTCCTCTGCCATAGATTTTGGCATAGTGCTCACTGAAGATCCAGTGTCACAAAGGGCGTTGGGATGTTTTTTTTCCTTTGATGAAGCATGGAACCACAAATTTTCCAGGATCACTTTTCTTCTTCAGACAGGTCCTATGCTTCATCTTCTCTCTGAGGTGATTGAACATTATCTCTATATCCTCATTTGTCTCCCTTGTTTCCCTGAAAAACATCCACAATCTGTGAGTATAATAAGCTTCATCAAAAGAAATATCTAGAGAAATTTTAAAAACTTTTTTAGCAAATCTATCTATCTCCTTTTCTTTGGCTTCTCTGCGTTGATGTTTTGAGATCTTTTGCCTCCTCTTTGAGTTTCCCTCATCTTCTCTATCAGTATCCATAGCTTCAGATATTTACGTATTCTGTTCTGAGATTGTTATGGTCGGACATACAATCAAACTTGCATCGAGGTTTGGTAGCCGAACCGGGTTTCTCTCATGTCGATCGATTCCAAGTGTGTATTGTCGATTGATTCTTCTACCACATTATCGATCGATGTCAAGAGAACGGTGTCGATCAATGTTAGTCAATTCACACAAAGCCACTGATCTTGTAGGTTTCACCGTTGATCGATTCTCTCTGGTTAGTGTCAATCGATTCGAATGAGAAGTGCTGAGTGATATGGAATTTTCCACACAAAAATCGCTGGTTGGGGGCTTCTCTCTCTTGACTTCCTTCCAGAAATCATCATCAGTCAATGCATTGATGTGATGTTCCTGTCCAGATTCTTCCTTCGTATCTCTTACGGGTTTCACTCGTCTGAGTCACCTGATTTTCCAGCTCCTCCACACGGGTGTCGAGATCTTTGATCTTTGTGTTTAGGTGGAGGTACAGGAAATCTAACTTCCATTGAAATCCACAGTCATCTTCTGATTTCCCTCTAATACTTTGTCAAACATAAATTCGATCCATGGTTTTCTGATTGGCCTTGAAATCTCCATGCCTCTGGCAGCTTGGGCTTTAGCTTCCGGTTGAGCTATTGCAGCGTCTTCTTCTGATTTTGCTTCTGTATCAGGAATTACAGCCCCCTGACCGTCTATCTTTTGACCTTCTGCATTACGCAGATGACCGTTGAGGTCATGCAAGTCTCCATTCTCATTCTCAACCACTATTATAGGTGCAACCATCTGAACTTGTCTGCTGTCGTCGATCGATAGAGTGAGATGTTGTCGATCGATGCTAAGTGATCAATGTCGGTCGATGCTAGAGTTATGATATCGGTTGATGTTGTCCGTAAAGAACTGTCGGTCGACGCTGAGTAGGTGCCGTCAATCGATGCTTTTCGTTTTTCTTTGCGAATCATATGCTCGAGTTGTTGTGGGTCTGAGAATAGTAATTCTTGTCCTTTGTTGCTCCTGGTACTCTTTTGCATGCATCTGAAAAACAACGAAAAAGAAAAATCAGTAAGTTGAAAGCAACAACAAACCTAGACTAAATCCTAGAAATTACTCTAATGGCGATCAATGCTTCCTGGCGACGGCGCCAAATAGGCCTGGGCATTTTACCCGAACCCGAGGACCCGAACCAGAACCGGCACAAAAATACCCAACCCGGAACCGACCCGAAAAATTATAGGTACCCATATGGGTCTTTTTATTTTGGACCCGTGGGTCTTGGGTAGAACCCAAACCGAGACCCGATCGGGTACCCGAAGTACCGTAAAATTATTTTATATATTAGGTATATTTGGGTGACTGTGTATATTTTTGGTATTTATGATCTTTTTTTTAGTTTTTGGGTTCGTGTTTTAGGGTATAATTTCAGGTTTCGGGTATAAATTTATATTTTCAGAAAATATAATTTGGGGTTTCAGGTCTGATTTTAGGTAAATTTTTGGGTATTTTTTGCGGTTCTTCGGGTATTTTTCAAGTTTTCAGGTCCAGTTCGGGTATTTCGAGGGTCCTAAATACCCAAACCAACCCGGATCCAAAAATACCTAAATATTATAGGTATTTTACGGGTATTGGAATTTTAGACTCGAACCGACCCGGACCCGACAAGATCCGACCCGGAACCGACCCAAAAATTTATAAATACCCATATGGGTCTAAATTTCGAGGACCCGAAAAGACCTGACCCGAGGACCCGGATGCCCAGGCCTAGCGCCAAATTTCACATAGGATGTGTTTATTGTTTTAGCAGGGTATATATATCCTAAACAATTAACTATCAAATTAACCCTTAATCATAACACACAAAACAATACTCTTGCCAATAGAGATCAAGTGTAGTACTTAGGGGTCGAATCCATGAGAACAATGGCACAAAATAGATTTCTTATTTCTAAATACTAATCTAGGTGATTATATATATATATATATATATATATTGGTAACAAGTAATCAGTTTAAGGAAATATTCCTTATTAGAAGGTGTAGATGCAATATGAAAATATTCTAGTATTGTAAATATGAAAAAATGCTAATAATGTAAATATGAAAATATGCTAATAATCTAACTAGATGTAAATGTATATATGTTAGATCTATGGTTACAAGCTTCATGAATTATAGGGAATAAGATGCACATGTAAGTAAATATTCTAGAACTCAAACATTAACAATTTTGACCCTTTTAACTCCAACTCTCGTATGCGAGCAAAAGGAAAGACCATCAATCGACGGCTAAGGCCTGATGTCGATCGACGGTGAAATCAGAAGGAAGTGTGAACGAGATTTGATATGTTCACCAAGCTAATTAGACCAGCTCTCATATGCGCCTAACAACCTAGTTCAACGGCGTCTATTCTGGCACAGAACCTACTCTCGTAGTCGTCCATGTCCTACTTTCGAGATCCTAGTTAGATACTCTATAAAGTATTAAGCACAACTCAATTGATGCATGTTAACTTAACCGAGCAATCCTACTTTTGGGCTAATCCATGATTGCTATCATTCAACCCTAAATTTAATTGGTAACTACTCAGATATAATCAAAGTAAGAATAATAATCTGAAGTGGGTACGTACAGATATACTCGTATGCTCCCACTTTTTAAAATATCCTTGCGCATGTACTCAATATTTTTAAAACAAAAATCAGCAATACAGAAAACGCAGTCTGACTTCAAAGTTTCCCGCTAATCTCTTATCTCACAAACGCATTCGATATCAAACAATACTTAACCTGAAAAGCAGATATCATACCAAAAACATTCATAGAAAAATCTAACAAGCGATTAATAGACTCTTCAAGACCACGAATATTCAAACACGAAACACGGCATACGAAAGTAAAACCTAGTCTTCAGCATCGTGAGACGTCGCAAACGCCTGAAGAATCGTTTTTTTTTTAATAAAATAAAAGTATTTTCCTTGACGAAATCTCCATCTCAAAAGATTAAACAGTCATACGCACTAACATCATCTCAAACAAGTACCTTCCGGAATGCTCAAACTCAAAACGGTATCACCTACCAATATATTAGTTGCTGATCACAACAAACAAACTCCAACGTCTTAAACAGACTTAGCCATCTCCCCCCTAGAGATGAGCTCTCAGACATCCAACACAAGGATAATAGCGCATTATTTAAGAAATCCAAAATTTTGGTCAGCACTTCCAAAGGACTTTGAACTTGTCTTTTGAGAGATGCTCGGTTCCCCATAAATGCAAATCATATAAGCCGAGAACATTTCGGAGTCTTCAATATTGAGAAAGAATCAGGTCAAAAGTGCAACGAGTGATGTAAGCCAAAACAGTCATCGCAACCCTAAACCGAAAGTAATCATAGGTCTCGCCTCAAACCCATCACATTGGTCTCAAACATCTCAAGGCATAGTATTAATAAATCGATACGAGATTTCAAAACATTTCTCTTCGTTTATATTTGTATGTTCATGAGACTCCGCGAACTAAAAATCTTTGAGTACTCTCATCTTAGAAGAACAACAAATGTAATGATCCACTAAGAGTTTGAAATGAGAAGAAAACTCATATTCTTTCCCTCTACATCCGCATAAAGGTATTCATACGCTATGATTGGAAAAACGCAGTTCACTAAAAGAAGCCGCAGAGTGGTAGGGATTCAAATCCATACACGAGCAGTCCCAAAACAAAAAGATTGCCACACTTGGACAGAACAAACACAAACGGAAATATAAAAATCAAACGTCGCGAATAGGACTACAACCTCACTCGTCCTCCAGAGATGGAACCACGTCCTCACCCATTACCTAATCTGGGTTCGGGGCCGCATCATCTCTGTCTCCCTCAATCGCGTCATGAGGCTCGACACCCACAGGTTCCTGCTCCTCCGGGTCACCAGAAAGCAGTGTAAGGATACAGTGAGAATTCAGGCCAATGAAAATCAATTCAAAGTCTCCCTCAATGGCTGCAAACGCTTCGTTGCGAGCAGACAGTTTGGCCTCTTCGGCCTGCAGAGATTGGGCCTCTCTGCCCCAAAATAGCTGAATCGTGCTCATACATCCCTCAACGACCTCTAGGGAAAGGTCCCTTCTGCAAACATCTAACAGGGATTCAAGGGAGCTGGAAATTTTTGTCAAACGAGTCTGAAACCCGGCGCATAGAGCGCCCTTAACATCGGCCTTTGCCTCTTCAATCCTAAAACTTGTCGAGCATCCTCCGCTTGGGATCTAATGCTGCAGGCGACGCACCTTCGAACTGCAATACCTCGAAGGGAATGTGCACCCTCGAAAACCTTCAACATTGACTCAAACTGAAACGACTTGTCCTGCAACTCAGAAAGCTCTTTCGTAAGTCATTCAACTTCTGCCTGCAGTCGTTAATCATCCCATTGATCAAAGATACGAACTTCCCAAACAAAAAAGTAACAATAAGTGAAGAGCTAACATACTGACAAAAATATATCCTGAAAAAAAAGCTTGGCACGGTTCTGCGGCATCAGACCCGAATCAGACGCTCCCAGAGGTGAAGGCCTAAACTCAACACCTTTGATGCATCTTCTCTTCTAAGCTGCATCGGGATTGGCACAAGGCCTCTTGCGACCTTTTGGCGTAGCACTGGGAGTGGCGCTGGGAGCCGGCAGTCCTAAAACAATCTCTCTCTTCGCTGGAGGAGGAGGCATTGATTCAGGATCTTGCTCGGTTACCACAACAGGGATCGGAGTCCTAGACAAGCCTGACGGTTATGCCACAGCCTCGGCCGTAGAAACAAGTGCGTTAGCCGCTCCATCATCAGGAACAACCTTAGGGGTAGGTCGTAACTAGGCCACAGGAGTCAAGGCACCGGTTGAGGCAGGAGAGTTTGATGGATTAACGTGAGAGGAACTCTCTATCTCGGCATCATGGTGAGTCAATTCTTCCTGAAAGTAGAGAAACTCGGCTGCATGAATCGAAACAACACAAGGAACTATAGAAGTCGACGAACTAGGACGAAGGGAATTTCCCATCTCAGCTTCTCGGCTTCTTAGTTCATCACCAGAGGAAGACATCTTAGTTTGTAGAATCTGACAAAAAAGATAAGCAGAGAAAAGTTGGAAAGCTGAAGAAGTGTGGAGTCAATGCAGAATGACGGTCCAATACTTACAGGAATGAAAAGATTTTTTCCAAAACAAAATAATCGACAAAAAAAATTTCAAGCAAAAGGAAAAAGCACTCATGGCCGTAGATTCCAATTAAACGCAGATTACTCGACCACAAAAATCGCTCTCAAAACTTGCAACTATGGGGCTAATTGTTGGGGTCAAAAATGGTATTCACGAAATCAACGTCGAATATAACTAGGCTATTCTTTAAGAAACTCATTCAAAATTACTTCAGAAAATATTAAGGGATAAGCTTTGAAGCAACAAGAAGTACGCGAGGCTATGAACATCACGGAGAGGCTGAGACCATGATCTCTTGTCCATATCACCATGAGGCGATGAAGCCGTACTCCCTCGCCTTTTCACCAACAAGTGACCACACTTCTTCCTTGCGCCATAGCCAACAGGCGACCATGCTTCTTCCTCGTCTCATCGCCAACAAGCGACCGCGCCTCCTCTCTGTTCCTCGTCACCAGCAGTTGATCACAACGTCTCCTCTCTGCTCCTCGTCTCCAACAGGTGACCACGCTTACTCCTCTCCTCTTCGTCACAGGCGACCATGCCTCCTCTCTGCTCCTCGTCGCCAGCAGGCAATCACGACGCCTCCTCTCTGCTCCTCGTCGTCAGCCGGTCACATCCCCTCCTCTCTACTCTTCATCGCTAGCAGGCGACAACGATGCCTCCTCTATGCTCCTCGTCGCCGGCAGGTGACCACAATGCCTCCCCTCTACTATTAGTCGCCAGCAGGCGACCATGACGCCTCTTCTCTATTCCTCGTCGGCAGAAGCCGACCATAACGCCTCCACTTGTCTCGCCCCTATAGCTCGTTCCTTAGATTCTTAACCAAATTATCTCTTGTTTCGTATCGATTGGAGTTACCATTGAAATTTTACAATAAAATTAGCAAAGATGTGTTGTCTCGCAAAAGTTTAACTCAGTCGTATAAAATGATAATGGTTAACTCAACACGATTGTTGTCTCGACTGTAAGATTGGTTTTACTATCTCATGAAACCAGCGGTATATGAAACAACATCGTATGAAAGGAGATTTCTCCGAAATAAATTGTAAAAACATTTAAGTCGAAAAACAGCCCAAAAAGGTCTAAAGCGCGGCAAAATCCTACTTATGATTGTAGAGGAAAATGAGATCAAGCTACAATGACAATTTACTTGATTTTCATGGAAGATAAATGGAAAAGAAGATAAATATCAAGTTTTCAAGATAATCATGAAGATAAGGAAGATTTTTGCAAAGAGATAGACTCAAAACAGGGGGGGAAGGAACGACAACTGACCTAAGAGGCATATATAAAGAGAGGCAGGATGAAGTTCACAAGGGATCCGTAAATTAGACCTTAGGAAATTGTTGTTAGGCTTAGGAGAACCTAGAACTTAGGTGGCTAGACTAGCAAGTTCAATACTTAAAGCGTTTTACTCCTTTGTTCTCTTATTCTCCATTGTTGACGAATTTCCGTCCATCCTGTTTTCAGGGAAACTCTGTAAACTATACTTCATATCAATCAATAAAATGCCTTTTTGCACTCTTACGATATTGTGTTACTTGTCTCTTTTTTTTGTATTTGTGTGTTAACGCAGGGAATCCTGATCCCAAGGAAATTTGAGAATCTTGACTTTCCACCATTTACCAAACTCGACAGAGCGAATTTTCGTTCCCACAATGCGTGCAATCTGGTACCCATTGAAATTTTAAAAGATGGACTTTTAGTTTGGTTAGTCGGGATTGAAAAAGATATTTGTAATATGAAAGTAACATAAAATGGAATAATAAACTTACAAATACATCCACAAGGACTAACTCAATAGATTTTCTCGCTCTGGCGTTGTTCAAAGTCCATTTATTGAGAATCTTAACATGAATTTTCTGAGTTTCACTGGATGTATCGAATAGATTGACCGAAACATAGTATTGTGAATTTTGTGCTACAATCGACCCTTTTTATGGAGAAAAGAGAGTAAAACGATGAGGTTGTATATGAGAGAGAAAGTATATATAAGTATTTGACTGCTTGACCTAGGAGACGGAAGAATATACCTAAGTATATCGTAGTTTATGGTTAAAAAGATTAACAATAAATATCATATCTTAACTACCATAATAGGTGATATTTAAAAGTGATTGCCTAAATGAATTATGGTATATACCTTGGGAGATTGTCTTTTACAAAACCGAATTCGTAGTTGGAATATATTGCAAATGTGGTTTTTCAAAACAATATCAAAATAGAATATCAAGTGCAATAATTATATAAAAAACATAATATATCGTGTTTGATACGTTTCGTAAGAAACATAAACCATATCATACCCTAAAACATGCACCCTAACTATATGGAATACGAACCCCTAAACTCAAAACCCTAAATATCATAAATTTATAATGTTGTATGTATATAAACCAAAACGTCTACAAATATAAACACTAATCCAAATCATAGAACATGTAATTTTGAAATTGGAATCACATATTAGGTAACTTTGTGTAACAAAAAAACACATATATGTGCTTAAACCATATAACATGTAACATCTGTATATATAATAAGGTATAGTATAATAGGATTCGAAGCTATACAATATATGATTTGACAAATAGTTGGGGACAAAACCGAAATTAGAGGATAAGAAATCAACGAATATGTTTGGGCATTTCGGGTATCGGTTCGATTCAGTTTGGGTATTTTGGGTATTGGATAGTTCGAGTAGGGCGCTAGAGGATTCGTTTACTACTTGGCATATTTTCGGTTCGGTCTGGTTCGGGTAGTTTTGGGTTTGGTTCGGTCTAGATAGTAAAACTAAGAACCATAATATACCCGAGGAAATATTGGTTTTCATTTGGTTTCGGCTATGTTAGTTCGGGTGGTTTGGGTTAAATATCAGATATTTTAGGTAAAATGTCGAATAATAAATAAAATTCGGATAAAAATTTTGAATATTTTAGATTATTTTGAATATCTAGGATAAAAAATATCTGGATACTTTTGGATAGTTCGGATACTTTACAACAATTTAGTTTTCTTCAACTATTTTTGGATACTTTTAATAGTTTTTTAATTATAAATATATATTTAGTTATATTATATGTATATATAATTAATATTTTATATATTCGGGTATCCGTTCAGTTTTCCGTTCAGTTCTAGTTTGGTTTGGTTGTTTTAGATATAGAAATATAAGAACCATTTAGGTATTTGAAGGTTTTGGTCCGGTTTCGGATTCGTGCATTTCGGTTCGGTTCTTTGGTTCTAGTTTTTTCGCTCAAGCCTACAAGCAAATTTTAATTAGGATAACCAGAGAATAGATTAAGAGAAACTCAGATTAAGAAAATAGTAATTAAAAACAGCTTAGTGAAGTTAATTTTACAGTAACCACAAGTTTAAAAAGGCTTGATGATGAGTCACAATTAGATTAGCTGAGTTACCATAATGAATTAATCAACCAATGAAATTATAACATTTTCGCTTAAGTGTATTCTCAAATGATAATATGATATTGTATTGTATTATTTCATTACAAGTTTTGTAATTATTCTTTACTATACAAGTTTAAAGATATTTTACAATTTTCAGCGACATATATGATATAATTCATATTTGCTTATACAAGTTTCACCATAATACTATTTTATTATAAAAATGATAAAAAAAAAATCATAACAAAATATTTTCGTTTTCACTGTATCAAATTTTTAAAAAGCTTATAAATTTATGCTTAGTAATCGAATCAAATAACCAATTAAAATATTTATTTTATCGGTTACTAGGATACTGAATATTCAAACGGCATCAGAGCAAATCAAAATTATAAAATTGATGACCCTTACGAAACAAAACAAATAACAAATATATTTATAAAAACTTGATATCTGGTTTATGTTCAGCACAAGGTGAAATGACACGTTAAGATTGCTGAATTAATTATTGTTACACTTTTGTAAATTACTAACTAGATTAAAACATGCAGCACTGTTTATACAATAAAGGATAGGTCGGGAGCATGGAATACGGACACATGGAAGCTTTCAACGGTTCGAAAGAACCAACACCCATTAAATTTTGAATCTCACTACTCTAAAGCGACACGTAACAAATAATTTTGAAAGATTGCTAAGACTACTCATTTGTATCATTTTTTAAAAATACTATCAACCAAAAATATATTAACATTTGAATTTAATCTTTATTGATTATTATTTAGGGTTTAGTGTTAAAAATATGGAATTGAATTTTTAAATATTTTATAAATATTTTAAAAATTAGTTTAGTTTATTTTTATTATAAATTTAGGATATTTTTAAAAATAATTATTTATTAATAGTAAATTTGAAAAATAATATCAAACATGTGATAAAACTGAAATTTCTCCAATAGTTTAGCATCGTTTATTGAAGATAAAATTAATATTTTTTAATATAAAAAGTTGTACTAATGATGAAAATAGTAGTATTAATTTTTAGAAGAGTTTTTGATGAAAAAAAATCCACCAATGTCAAATTTGGATTCCTAAGTAAAAGTTTACTGATTCAACAACCTATTTCAGATTTACAAATTGATTGTCAGAAATGAATTTAATTGTTATATTAAAAATGAACGAAATAATAAAATTGAATAAAACAACCTTAAAACCTAGAGTATTTGTAGCTTGTTTGTTAGGGTTTTGCGTATAAATTGTGCATTTTTTTTTCTTTTTTACTAATATAAATTTTATATATCCACCCTCATCATCTTTCTTTTTTATTTCCATATATATTAGATTATATTTTTGAATTTTCGAAGTCGGCTAGATATTTTTCTCGCTTCTGTTTTTTTTTTCTCTTTTAAACTAATTAATTTTGGACCAATTTTACATAAATATAACTTTTTAAACGATCACATATGAAGTCTCTAACCCAAACATACAACCTCAAAACAGACGAAGTCGCTTTGGAACTAGTTCGGTATGTGGAACCACATTTCACGTGAATTTAACGTCTTGTAAAATATTACTGAACAACAGAATTTTGGATATATTCGTATATAAAAGATCTTGAGTAATAAAGACGACTCGTGACTGTCCTTGCGTTAACAAGTTTCTGTCTTTCGAAGTCTCTCTACCGTCATTTACGGGTTCCCATCTGACTTCCAAGAAGACTTTTTCTTTCTAGTTTGTTTTTAGCAAATACGATTTAAAACGAAAAATTTGTTAAATTACTTAACATTAACATATCTATTCTGTTAATTTTTGTACATACATAATTAAGAATTACAGAGGTGAAATGGAAACCTTAAATAAGTACAGTTCAAATACTTGAATGAACTAAGTTAGCATCACAAGTTTAGTGACATATTGTTATGGGTCCACAATATATTTTTCCACGAGAACTATCATATAGCATTAGATCTCCACCAAACTATGACTTCATGCCATATTCTTATGATTTAAAATTTATAAATTATTTATTCATGAATTAGCATTTTCAAATTTATTTCTTTCTGAATAGATAGTTCAAAATTTAATTATCCATAAATCATAGTTTTAATTGGTTTATTAAAAATAACATAATTTTAACTAATTAAACCAAACCATATAAAAACATGTTATCAAAAAAATTAATTTTAATAAATGCTTGTCGAGCTTCTATCGAAGAAGACATGGCAAACGCTCGCCGGTGGAAAGGGTGTGAATCAAGCGGCATGTGGATTACGTGAAATCGGTGATGACGAGCCGGCGTGACACACCGTGGTGATGCTGCAATTGGACAGTCAGAATTCAATCATTATTGTTATTGGTGGTGGTGCTAATATAAGCGGCTGGCCAGAGAAGATGAGCAATGATGAGCTTGAAATAGTGAGGAATGTTGGTATTGGGCTGCTGCAAAGAGAGGACCCTCATTTCAATAATATTCTAGTTGCTAAGGTCAGATCAATCAATAATTTTTTTTTGTATAAGTTTATAACTTTCTTCGAAGCCAGTGTTGCTGGTGGATATTTTCCAGGCTGGTGGTGGATGTTTGAGTCATCATGTTGAGTCCAAACTTAGGTTGGTGGTGGATGTTTTGCAGGCTATGAAGAAAACATGTGTTCCAGTCTTCCCATTCCTCAACGTCGAAGGAGTGAATAAGCCAATTCTGAATGAGTTATTGAATTCGCCATTGATTTGACTGAGTATACATTAATATTAGTTTTCTGAAAAAAAATTAATAAGAAACTGAACTTTTTTTATTTAACCGGTTTAATAATTTGTTTTTAATAAACTATTAAAACTTTGGTTGATGTATAATTAAATTTCAAATTATCTCGGAAGAAATAAATTTAAATTTATTAGTTCGAAGAGAAATAATTTTATAATTTTGAAAGCATGGATATATGGCATGAGCTCATAATTTGATGGGGATATGATGTTATATGATAATTTTCACGAAGAAATAGATCGTCGACCCTGATTGTTATTAAGACGGTTTAATACAAAACTGTGATCATCTTATATGATTTAATTAAGAACTAAACATAATACAAAAAAAAAAACTATTTGAACTTGGTTAAAATTTAATGTTTAGTTAGAAATCAATTAATCATCGATATATAAGCTTATAAACGACTTTATTTACATACATTATGTAGATGTATTATTTCCTTGGTCTATATATTTAAAATTAGGTAAAGAGGACTAAATAGTAAAAGTTAATTATGACCCTAAGGGGAAGATGGTTCCATACCAGATTTTAGGAAAAGTGAGTCAAGGTTTCACATCTCGACTTTGACTGCATAATTTCCGCCATTAGCAACGGAATGTTTATTTGTCAAGCCTATTTCCCACGTTAATACTTCTCTATTGATATGAACATAGAAATTTCGATCAACTTTTGCTCAAAAATATATTTAAAGCATACTCCAAATTAGCATAATGTTGATTTTTCCAACATACTTTCTGTTTTTTTTTTTTCAATCAATAGTTTGCATCATCTGGATTGTAGTATTGTACTCGTATGATAACACAATCACGGCATTAAAATTATACATCAAAATATTTACTATAAATCATTAAAGTTAAGTATATAATTTTATAGCAAGGGTTCAATCAACAGTTATGGCGATCAAGATGGCGATTTGGCGGCACCTAAGAGCATTAGTTTCGTTTGAACCTTGATCATGTTCTGATCTAGTCACTCGTTAGTGTTAAATCATCAGACATAGCCAGGTGATCTTTGTCATTGGTTTGTCATTCGCAATCTCCCGTTTTCATTCTTCCATCCGTGTGTGTCTAGGTTTTGGGATCTCTCGACAAATGTTTTGTGTAAACATCTGTGTTTTAGAGTTGATTACCTTCGTACGACTGTTCTTCTCTTGGAAACTTCTGAGTTGATCCTTGAACACATTTTAACTTAAATCGGATATTAACAGATACAGCATGGCTGATCACAAAGGCAAACATATAAGATCTGACGATGATGATGATGATGATGATGATGATGATGATGATGATGATGATGATGATGATGAGCCAATCATCCTCGCGATCAGGTTGATGATGATCAGATTCAAGAGTATTTTCTCTCTCTCATTGGAAAAGTGCTAAACCCATTCAAACAAAACGTTGCTAAGTTGATCGAGTTCATGCCATCTAAATGGAAGATGCAAAACCGCATCGTTCCTATTGATCTGGGAAATGGAAGGTTTTTAGTCAACTTTAGCAATGAGGATGATCTTCAGGTTGTTCTGCAACAAGGGCCTTTTCATTAAAATTATTTTATGTTCGTCCTGGTCCGATGGGAACCGGTGGTTGATGAACACTATCCATCGATCATTCCTTTTTGGATTGAACCAATTGGTATTCCCGTCCCCATCTTGGGACTGCTGGTAATCTGACATCAAGGATGAGACCTAGCTTATCTATAATAGAGCACAAAGAGCCTTCATCAGCAAAAGTGCAGGAAGATGTTATATATCATCAAGACAAGCATCAGCCTCCTGTGACATACACTCTTGCTGAATTGGGAATATCCAAGGCCCTCCCTGATGTCCCACATGACTCAATGTGACGTTAAGCTCAGGGAATGGAAAGACAAGTGAAGTACCACCTGATGCTCTAGCCATTGAGGCACTGAAAGAGGATGACTTTGATGAAACAATGGTTGACGCAAATAACAATGAGTTAATGGAAATGCAACATGATGATCTCTTAGGAGAATAGCTTGAAAGACTTCACCCTTTGGTAGAGGAACATGGTAAGTCAAAGCTGGTAGTGGATATTAATGCTGAGAACGTTACCACTATGGTGGTGTACGATACACAAGCTGCGGTGAAAGATGTTACTGAATCTTCATCTAAACCTAGGAGTGTGACTCATGTGTTATTTCCTACTGAAGACGCACGCCAAATTCAAGAGCCGTTATGTCGTGCTTCTCCACGGTTAAATGCAATGTAATGGCAGCTAACGATGCTCAACACATGGGATGGTCAGGAAGAGTCAGAAGGCAGGTTCGAAACAGTTTCTCAAGGATTTAGTGGATTCCAAAAATCCACAAAATCCTTATCTATGAAGACACTGAGTTGGAACTATCAAGGGATAGAGAACGACCTCACAGTTTGACGCCTTACGGAGATGTGTCAGAAGCATCGCCCATGACTCTTGTTCCTTTCTGAAATGAAGAATAGGAAGCTATTGTTGCAAGACATTCAGGCTGACTTAGGTTTTGATAATTTTTTTACCATTGAGCCTATTGGTCAGAGCGGTGGTTTAGCTTTTTTTTATGGATGATTTTCAAGTTGATGTTTTATTATTAAATAACATAATGATTGATGTTTATGCAATTATTAATAGAATAAAATTCTATATGACATTTGTTTATGGTGATCCTATCGTAGAACGTAGGGAACTAGTTTGGGAACTCCTTATGCGTTTTTTCACAATAAAGGATTGATCATGGTTCATGATTGGTGACTTTAATGAAATAACTGATCAGTCTGAAAAATAAGGTGGTAGAATAAGACCTGATAGTTATTTCCTTCCATTTAAGAAAATGATATCATATTGTGGAATGCTTGAATTTTCTTGTTCATGAAATATGTTGTCATGGGTGGGTAAAAGAAATTAGGCAACTCTGAGGTGTAGATTTGATCGAGCCTTAGGAAATGCCAACTGGCATGAAAAGTTTGCTCATTCTTCGGTTAAGTATCTATGCCTTTGGGGTTCGGACCATCGCCCAGTACTTGCAACGATACTATCAAAACCATTTAAGGAAAAGAAGAAGTTTAAATTTGATAAGAGATGGTTGGATAGCAATGAGACCAGACAAGTAATCAAGATGGATGGAATTCTCTGGAATTTCCAAAAGACGCAAACAACATGGCTCATATTGCTAGCTGTAGGAAAGCGCTGAGTATGTGGAGAAGACAAAATAATTTAAACTCAGATATGGATGTTCAGGAACTAAAATAAAAAAGTTGATGCAATGTATGCGGATGATAATGTCCATGTTCGGTACAGTGTCACAGCGATACCATCGGCGATTAAAAAATAAACTTGAAATCATGCAAAAAAAATGACAGAAAATAATTAAAGTGTTGCTGCGTTTAGTTTTCATAAGGATTACAGTATTTTTATTGTCGCTGTTAAATATAGCGACAATTAAAGTGATACCAGGGACAACTTTTGATCGGAGAAGGTACCACTTGCGGTCTCAGTCTCCACATACTTGCACAGGAAGATAACTATAAAAATGATCGCCATTCGCTGACGCAGAGACCGTAAAAAGAACAGGGCTAATATGACAACAGAGGAGATAACATCAGCCTTAAAAGAACTTTCTGATACTCTTAAGGTGGAACAATTGTTTTGGAAACAAAAGAGCAGGATTATATGGCTAAGAGAAAGGGATATAAATTTTAAAATTTTCCACATTCTAACGAAACAAATACGAGCCAGGAATAGAATCACTATACTGATAAATAGTTCAGGAGATATGGTTGAGGATGAAGAAGGGATGGTAGCTATTGCTACTAGTTATTTCAGGAGTTTATTTCAGACCTCAACACCGACAGATCTAGATGAAGCTCTGGGGAATATCTCATCGACGATTACTGCTGATACAAACCAAGACCTCAAAGCTCCGGTCACGGAGTGGGAGATCAAACTTGCGCTATTTGCTATTTATCCAGAGAAAGCGCCTGGGCCTAATGGTATGAGTGCACTTTTTTTTATCAGAAGTTATGGGATATAGTCAAGGATGATTAATTTGATTTGTATGGTCAATGATTTCTTAATTATTTCAAGATATAATGGCTCTGAGACTGAATGATACTAACATATGCCTCATTCCATAAAACGAAAAGCCTACTGGCATGGCTCAATTTCGCCTGATTAGCCTATGCAATGTGAGCTACAAGATCATCTCTAAAGTCATATGCTAGAGATTAAAAAAAGTCTTACTTGAAAGGATATCAGCCTTTATGGCGGGAAGGCAGATTACTCATAACATCATTATCAAACAAGAAATATTTCATACTTTAAGCACAAAGCTAGGTGGATGACAAAAGAGGATGGCTATTAAGACTGACATGAGTAAGGTGTATGATCGGATGATCTTTATCCACAGAGTAATGGAAAAAATGAGTTTCTCAGAAATTTGGATCAACTAGATCATGCGATGTGTCTCGTCAGTAAAATATCATGTACTTATGAATGGCCAACCTATAGGAAACATTGTTCCTCACAGATGCTTTCGCCAGAGATATCCTTTGTCTCCTTTCATTTTCATCTTATGCACTGAAGCGCTCGTTAGCCTTCTAAATCATGTAGAGAATCAAGGAAAGATAACCAAGATGCGGGTAGCATGCGCTAGCCCCTCGTTATACCACTTGTTATTTGTTGATGATAGCATGTTCTTATGTAAGGCGGAGCCCCGTGAATGTGATGAAGTTATGAAAGTAGTAAAGGCTTATGGGAAACCATCAGGCCAATGTATAAATTTCGAGAAGCCTTCACTTCTATTTGGAAAGAGAGTGCCAGAAACTATAAAGCAGAAAATTAAAGATACTCTTGGTATTGAAAATGAACGCGGTATTGGAACATATATGGGAAATCCAGAGGATATATGTGGGTTAAAATATAAGTTATTTGCGTTCCTCAAGGATAAACTTGATCATAGAACCAATGGATGGTCTGGGAGATGGTTTAAAAAGGGTAGGAAAGAAATTATCATCAAATCTATAGCTTTAGCTCTCCCAACATATTTTATGTCAAGTTTCTTACTTTCGCTGGAAATATGTGAAAAATTAGCAAGTGCCATTACACAGGTGGTGGAGTACGAATCCACCAAAACGAGGAATGTATTGTGAAATATGGGAAAAATTGTGATGTCCAAAAGAGGAGTGTGGAATGGGATTTAGTCTAATCCATGAATTTAACCTTGCTCTTTAGAAAAACAGTTGTGGAGATTGAATCAATTCCAAGACTCTCTTCTTACGCGGGTTCTAAAAGGAAGATATCACCGTACATGCTCGATTCTACAAGCCATAGGCTCAGTTGCCCGTCTTATGTATGGTCAAGATTGATGGACGCAAAGCCACTTCTCTTATCGGGAATAAGAAGGGTGGCTCACTCGGGTTACAAATTCAGGTTTGGAATGATCCATGGATCCCAACTGTTCCTGCACGACCGGCTACATCCGCCGTCCTAGTGGTGCACCCACGAATAACGGTGTCTGACCTTACCCAAGGCAATCCCAAAATCTGGAATGTTGGATTACTAGAACAGTTGGTTGCACATGAGGATGTCACCCTAATTCAGAGTATGACCATAAGTAAATCCCATATGGAAGATATATATATATATATATATATATATATATTTAGGGCTACACAAAGAGTGGACTGTACACCGTGAAATCTGGATATTGGGATGCAAGGAATGTCATATATTATGATCCTGAGGTGGTGATGTCTGAACCCAGTATAACAAAACTTTAAGCTCATTCCTGGAAGATCAAGGCACCCCTGAAAATGGAACATTTAATTCGGTAAATGGCCTCGGGTATTTAGCAGTGATGGGAAACCTGACACATCGCCATTTTCGATGTGATAATTATTGTCCGAGGTGTGGAGAAGATGATGAGACTGTGAATCATGCAATATTTTCCCACCTGCTCTGCAAGCTTGGCTCATGCATCGACAACATCATGCGCTCATATTTTTCCAAGATCAAGTGTTTATAACAATTTGGACTATCTTTTTGGGAGAAATAGTGAAATTGAGGACCCAAAGTTAGACAGAGACCCATATCCATGGATAATCTGGTACTTATGGAAGGCACAAAATGATAAGTTATTGAGAGGTTTAACACATGATCCGATGGAACTAATTAGACACGCCCGGAGTGAATGTAACGTTTGGTTTGAGGTGAACTCTACGACGGTGGAAGACGCGTCTGCATTAGAACATAATAGGGAATGCGAGCCTTACGCTTACGAAGTGTATGCATCGTTGATGGATCTTGGTCGGCAGAGTCATACTACAGTGGCTATGGATGGGTGTGGCTGGATCAAACTGGAAAAGATCAACTCTTAGGGTTGAGAAATAATGAGAGACAACTTTCTCCGTTACACTCGGAATTGGATGCACTCTTAAGGGTGATGGAGAACATGTCCCAACATACTTCATGCCAATCCTTTGGAATTGACTGCAAGAATGTAATTTCGATGATAGAGAACCCAAGCGCGTGGCCAACCTTCTCCACGAAAATGGCGGAATTCAAAGCTATAAAGGATGCTACCACAATTTCAAGATGTTCCACGTACCAAGGACCCATAAAAAGATGGCGGATGCTTTATCCAGGAGTACGAAAACTTTTCAGAGAGATTTATTGTTTATTGGTTATTCTGTCCCGGTTTGGATTCTCATACCACCTCTAATCTGAATGATAGAATAGTCTTTTGATGTCAAATACATAATAATTAAAGCTAAGTCTTACAAACTAGTTTAATCTTCAGTTTGGCAGATCTAACTACATGGTAACATGGGTCGCAGCGGTATGTCCTAACATTGTTTTGGAACATGAAACTTGTTAGTTCAGGAAATGATTAGAATTTATGTGATCTAGTAAGAAGTTAAGAAAAGATACTCATGATAGAGATCGACATATGGGGTGCGGAAGGCAAAATTCTGACGGTATGGTATGCTTCTAAAAATTAGGAAATGTGCATTTGTTACATAATCGATATTTTCCTTTAAAAAATCTCCGAGTTGTAAAATAGTATAAATATTAAATGTATGTTTAAAGAACTGTAAATGATTAATTCACATAATGAATATTTATATTACTAAAACTGAAGTACCTTTTGGTATTGTTTGGAGATATGAATTAGAATTGTTTGGAAATAGGAAATGTGCATTTGTTACATAATCGATATTTTCCTTTAAAAAGAATATCCGAGTTGTAAAATAGTATATATATTAAATGTATGTTTACAGAATTGTAAATGATTAATTCACATAATGAATGTTTATATTACTAAAACTGAAGTACCTTTTGGTATTGTTTGGAAATATGAATAATAATATGAATTAAAATTATTTGGAAATATGGATAACAATACAAAAAAAGAAATATAGTATTTTCTAATAATTTCATTAATATAAATATATTAATTGTCTTTCTATGTTTCACTTAGTTTAACAATTTCATTAATTATATTACCATAAAATATTTGTGCAAAGTTTTATTTATTAGTTAATCAACATTAACTTTGTGTCAATTATAAAATAAAATAAAAATATAAAATATGGTCTTTCATATGGTTAAACGTTCGGCTTAGTTTGTTTTACTAAGAATTTTATTTTATTTTAGTTTCAATTGGTGGAAAATTACGTAGTTAAAAACATAATTCAAAAGATATGTTTTTGTGAAGAAATAATAACTTAAATCAAAATAATAAAAATGTATGTCATTTGTTGTCACTTAATATTTCACTCTATATAATTATTTTACTAAATAATTTTTTTTTCTATTTCACTTAATTTAATTAAACACATAGAAATATTTCTTTTTATTAGTTTATAAAATCAGTTATGATGAATATTGGCTATCCATTAAGATACATGTTGTTCCTTTCGGGTACCGTTTTTTGTTTTGAAATTAGGAATCACTTGAATATTATAAGTTTATGTGTGGGTTTTGAGTTGAGTTCTTCTAGGTCTCGAAGAATTCAATTTTGATGTAAAGGAAACTAAAAATATTTAAATAACGAATATATGTGAAACGAATTTATATTTGTACCAAAAATAACATATTATTTGATTAAGTCGAGGTCTTTTGAATATAATTAGTTATATTACAATGCATCTAAAATATATAACACTAATTATGAAAAATAAATATCAATGTATAAAAACTAAGAATACGCGGATCAGCCTCTAGTATAAACTCTAAAAGCGATATTTACCTCAATAGTTACTCTCTTATTTTATTTGTTTTCTCCGAGGTTAATTTGCGTTTTTTTTTCGGTAAACGGCTATTCTATTACTCAAGCTTGAGGTGGTCTGGGTAACCAGACCGGAATAGAACAACCAATAAAAAGTAACTCCCTATAGAAGGATCTAGCTGTCTTAGCTAAAAAATCTGAAAACTGGTTGCGCGCTCGAGGAACATAAAAAATTTTGAAGTCTGGGAAGCAAATCAGTAGTGTTTCTATCCTCTCCAGTTCCGTAGCAAAGCTTGGCCAAGCGTGAGGGTCCTTGATCATAGTAATCAGCTCCTTGCAATATGTACCGAAGCTATGGCATGTCGAATGTTGAATCATATTCTCCAACGCCAATCGCAGTGCTTCTACTTCCGAATGCAACGCTGATTCTCGTCTAGGTATATTTCGTGTTCCTATGAGTTGACGATTCCCACCACTGTCCATCCAGATCCATCCACAACCACTAAATTGATCATGGCATGTCCAAGATCCATCTATTAAGCAGATATTACTCAAGCTTAAGACTTGATGTGCGTTTAATTTGCGTTTATTCACACTAAACCTGATGTGCTTTAATTTTCACTTGATATACAATACTTTACAAACCAATCATGTAAGGAAGTTTACTGATCTATTGCGTGTAGTGCTATAACATCATCTCTAGGATTTATATTCTCATAAATGGCGAATCATTACAGATTAACAAACGTAATCTTAACGAATTTTTTTGTAACATCCCGAGTTGTGATATGTGGAAAGGCTTTAGAGAATTGATTTGGCTACCTATGTCACCAAAGTGCACTTACCTTTTCCGTCACACATCCGTTTAGAACTTCAGGGTTAAGCGTGCTTATGCTGGAGTAGTGAAAGGATGGGTGACTTATCGGGAAGTGATTCGCGATACCGTGTGAGTGAGGCCAAAGCACGGGGAAAGGTCGGGTGGTGATTGCAGGGTCAGTAAACAATGATTTCGAGCTTTGGAAATTTACGAACCGACCGTTGGAACGGGATGGGGCCCACGGGCCGAGAGAGCGGGCGTGGGTGGCCCATTAGCCATGGGCGGTCGGGGCGTTATAAGTGGTATCAGAGCTGGTTAGCCATCTCGGTTCTGACCCGAGAGGCGTCTTGAGACCTGTCAGGGGCGCAACGAGGGCGTTGCGTTCTTTGAGAGGGGGTGAATTGTAACATCCTGAGTTGTGATATGTGGAAAGGCTTAAGAGAATTGATTTGGCTACCTATGTCACCAAAGTGCACTTACCTTTTCCGTCACACATCTGTTTAGAACTCCAGGGTTAAGCGTGCTTATGCTGGAGTAGTGAAAGGATGGGTGACCTATCGGGAAGTGATTCGCGATACCGTGTGAGTGAGGCCAAAGCACCGGGAAAGGTCGGGTGGTGATTGCAGGGTCAGTAAACGATGATTTTGAGCCTTGGAAAATTAACGCACCGATCGTTGGAACGGGATGGGGCCCACGGGCCGAGAGAGCGGGTCTCTGTGGGAGTGTTGTTAAAGGGTGAGGCCTTGGGTTCGAGTAACGCCAAGCGCACCAATAACCCACTTATGAGCCGAGGCCTAGGGTGAATTCAGGCAGGTTGTATCATAGGGGAGGGGTTAGGGTTGGTGCACTGCAGGGCCGGCTGATCCGCCCAGTTGTAGGGTAG
Organism: Moricandia moricandioides; assembly: GCA_905132885.1. Taxonomy (NCBI): domain Eukaryota; kingdom Viridiplantae; phylum Streptophyta; class Magnoliopsida; order Brassicales; family Brassicaceae; genus Moricandia; species Moricandia moricandioides. Next base: position 39,591 of record CAJHQQ010001447.1, on the reverse strand, counting down.
GCCGTTATATAAAAGTCGACTTTTATGTGACAGCCCTCCCCGTGGAACCTAGCTGGCGCTGCAGCGCATCGACCCTAACCCCTCCTTTGTGACAACCTGCCTGAATTCACCCATAGGTCTCGGCTCACAAATAGGTTATTGGTGAGGTTTGAACTCATGACCTCATTCTTTAACAACTCTCCCACAGAGAAGTTGTCACCAATTGACCTGCAGCGCCAGCTGGATCCCACGGAGAGGGCTGTCACAATTTTCAACATGGTTCATTAGCGCATATAGTATTGTTAAGACGTAAGAGTGAAAAGATATGCATCAGCAGTTCAACACTTAAGTTTCTTTTTTTTTTTTCAACACTTAAGTTCAAACGTATAGAATCAGAAAGATGGATACGTTTTCATAATGAATCAAATAGACTACCCAATTAATGTAATTACGACTCTTCAGTATCTGCCACGTACAGACTCATTTGTGTTTCCATAGTCAACACTATTGTCATTTATCTTTCTATTTTTTTTTTTTTTTGACAAAGGATTTTCAAATTAGGAAAAAAGAAATTCAGGTATCGAGTTATCCTGCTCTATATATAGGCTATTGATCCAACACATATAACCTCACCCAAAAAAAAACTCCTCTTCTTTTAGGTAAATTTTCTTTTATATCTCTCTTTGTGTGATCTCTCTACTTCACAACATGGCTCTGAAGACTGTCTTGGTTGTTTCTATGCTTCTCCTTGCCGTCTATTTGCAAACCACAACTGGTAAAAAGTTCTTGGCCTGCAAATAACTAATAGTTTTTTTATATACATATCGAAACTATCTACAAGCATACAAACTTGATATAATCTTATACATCCTTCTATTACTAGAAAAAAATAAGGTTTTTTATTTATTTTTGAATGGGAGACAAATCATATATAGATCACTTAGAGGAGGTTTATATTATTGGTACTGCATACACTTAAATAATTACCATTGGCCTTTGATTAAAGAAAAGTACCATTGGAATTAATTTTGTAGGGCACGAAGTCAAGTGCGAGAATCTGGACAAAGACACGTGCGCATTTGCGGTCTCGTCGACCGGAAAACGCTGCGTTTTGGAGCAGAGTATTAAGAGGAGTGGAATCGAGGCGTACACGTGTCGATCATCGGAGATAGAAGCGGACAAGGTCACAAACATTATTGAATCAGACGAATGCATCAAAGCGTGTGGTCTAGACCGGAAATCTTTCGGTATATCTTCGGACGCCTTATTGGAATCCCGGTTTACTCAGAAACTCTGTTCAGTTAAATGCTTAACCCAATGCCCTAACGTCGTGGATCTCTTTTTCAACCTTGCTGCTGGCGAAGGTATGGTGTTATTAGTCAAGTTCAGTTTTAAATTACACCTTTTCTCTTAATACATTTCGCTTTTATTTTATACAAGGTGTATATTTGCCAAAGCTATGTGAATCACAAGGACAATCAAGAAGAGCGATGTCGGAACTTAGGAGCTCAGGAACTGTGATGGACACTCTTGGACCGGTTGGACCTGTCAGGTTGGGCGAGATGGCACCAGAGCCAGCTACTTCAATGGATTACATGCCGTACGCACCGGCACCAGAGCCAGCTACTTCAATGGACCAAATGTCCTACGCGCCGGCACCTGCATCGTATTAATTAATGCAAGCGAGAATAGAAAGAAACGTACCATGTCTCATGAGACCCAAAGAGAATAATAAGGAACTTTATGTTTAGTTTTAATGGTTTTATTACATCGTTTAGTGCTTGCTTATTATGTATTTCATAAAATACACCACGATGCATAACGAGACAGTGAAAGTTGTGCACGGTCTGGTGAATTTATACTTGTACTATCGTTTTGTATACTAGTAATGAGTTTGAGCTTATTGATACTAAGATAATACTCAAAACAGATAATTCATTTCTGTACTATACTCTGACAGAATTGAAGAAGTATTTGCTAGTGTTGTGATGTCTGAATTTTAAGAGTGACGTTCTAATCGACATGATAAAGTACGTCATGAGGAAGAGACAAAATCTGAGCTAGAATGTTGATTATGGAAGATGTGAGCGAATACACCAAAGGATGTATCAGACTGTGCAATACATCAGGAAGCTGAAACAACTGAATGAGACACATACCATTGTGTTCTGTGGTTCGGTGATTGTATCAACAAGGTCCTGACGTGGCGCAGAAGCGGATGGAAAGTGTTGTTATGATGATGGAATGTCGCTGAAATATGGTACGTGAGTTGTTGAGATGAGACAACGTCTAGATGCTAACGGAAACGCCATATGGACTTTGAATTAATAAGAGAAGTCATGTGAGCCTTGGTTATTCGTAGTAAGTCCAATTCCTTGTTTAGGGTTTTGGCGTTTGGAGTATAGAGAAAACGAGATGGTGACATAAATGGTTACGCGTTTAGGATTTATTGAAAATTCACATGGATGTTTGTTTGAAATTGTCCTACCAAACAGTTGAGAGATCTGTTGGTAGTTTTGTTATAGAGAACTATAGAAGACAATGAGTAGTAATTGTTCACATCATTGTAAATCTAAATAAGAATGGTGGATTCCATATAGCAATTGTAGGTTGCAGCCTTTCTAGTAAATAAGTTCTGGACGTGGTGACGGGGATGTAGGAACGAAACCCTCGTTAACAAATGTTTATGAGTTCTTTACTTAATGCACTTAACTACTTGTACTTGAATAAGAACATATAGAATACCACAAATCCGTCTTTATAATTGGTATCAGAGCGGATTCCCGCTGGAGATCTTGTCAGATATCTAATCTTGTTTCGGGTAGATAATGGATTTGTGGCTATGGGTTGAATATCAGAAGAACATAATATAAGAGTGGTTTTTGGTCGTGATAGAGAGTACAAGCTTTGTGCATTGATGATGGAGAATTATGTTGTTACTGGCTCATAAAAGGATAACTTTACGTTCACACGTTACACGGAGATAATATTTGTCAATACAACCTATGTGAAGTTTCATGGATACAATCTTGGTGAATGAATTGATTTTGAGTTTGAGATTGATGAAGAAGATTGTGCTTATCTAATGAGAAAGAAGTAACTTCAACGAGTGTGTCGAGACTCTCAATGCAAGAAGAAAAGTTGAGTGTTGTTGTATAACTCTAGGCTTGTGGAAACTTAGCATAATAATAAGTGATTAATCTGTTAAGATAAACACAAAAAAAGAAATCTATAATAGGAAGAAAAAGGTTTTTCTTATTTAGGTTAGATTTGTGTTTTCATATCTCACATGTTAAAGAAAATTGTCTTTCACTATAGATATAAATTTAAGTCTAATGGAAAGATATTCCAAAAGAGATCTAAGAGAAATATTGAAAGCTTTAGTTTTGAGGAGTTTCTAATGCAATAAGAAAAAATTTTCTTATAAATCTTTGTGTTTCTAAGAGATTTGAATTGGTATCAGAGTCTCAGGTTGGAAACTCGATCTAAGCTTAAGCTGGTATCATAGCCTCATGCTGGATAACCGATCTAAGCTTAAGTTGAAGCTTTGATCCTGGTGATGTGAGGCTAAGATCGCTAAGGCAAGATGACTGACGTGAATAGGGCTCCACGCAAGAGGACTTTGGATCCGCATCCATCCAATTTTAAAGTCAAAAAACAATACAGTTTGGTCGATGAGGATGAAGGTGTTACTCCGTGTTCATGGAGTGTGGGACACGATAAAACCAGGCTCGGATGATCAAAAGAAGAACGACGTTGCGACTGCTCTTTTGTTTCAGTCCGTTCCCAAAACTTTGATTCTCCAGGTGGAAGAACAAACTGCATCGAAACATATCTGAAATGCCATCAAGTCACGACACTTTGGAGCTGATCATTGCAAGGGAGACGAGACTTCAAACATTGATGATGGAGTTCGACAGGTTGAAGATGGATGATTGTGATACCGTGGATGACTTTGCAAGAAATATATCATGTTTATCATCCAAGGCAGCCTCGTTGGGAGAAACATAAGAGAATCCAAGATATTTAAGAAGTTCTTGAAGAAAGACACAATTATATCCAGATCGTAGCATCGCTTGAGCAAGTCCTAGACCTCAACTCTACGGGCTTTCAGGACATAGTTGGAAGGCTAAAAGCGTATGAGGAACATGTAGGTGAAGAAACTAAGAAAGAAGACCAAAGGAAGATTATGTTTAAAATGTCACTACTGCCACAAAGTTGGTCATAGGACTGCTGAGTGTCGCAGCAATATCAAAGATGAGAAGGCTCAAGCGCATCTCACTGAGGAGGATCTCGTTTCAGTGGTGACTGAGGTCAACATAGTTAAGAGAAACAACCCTAAGGAATGGTGGTATGATACAGGTGCCACAACCCACATTTGCATTGATATGGAGATGTTCAACACCTACCAGAAAAGCAAGACTCAGGAGAAGCTGTTCATGGGGAACACTGCAGTCTCCAAGATTGAAGGCCGCGGCAGGGTGTTTCTGAAGATGACATCTGGACGTGAAGTCGCTCTGCAGAATGTGAAGCATGTGCCTGACATGAAGAAGAACCTGGTCTCGGGACCTTGCTCATCAAGAATGTATTCACCACAACCCTCGAGGCGGACAAGCTCGTGATTAGGAAGAAGAAGATGTATTTGGGAAAGAGATATGTTAAGGATGAACTGGTCAAAATAAAAGTAATGATAGTCACTCTGAAAATTGTAGCTCCAAAAATTTCAAGTATAAGAAAGAATAAGTTGTTTATTTGGTTGAGTCTTTTAATATATGGCATGAAATATTAGGTCATGTAAACTACTAATTGATAAAAAGATTAATGAATCTAAATTTAATCCCAAAATGCAAAACAAGTAAACAAAAATGTGAATTATGCGTACAAGATAAGCTCACAAATACGCCCTCACCTAGTGTTGAAAGAATTAACAAACCTCTAAATTTAATTCACACAGATTTATGTGACTTAAAGACATACAAACTAGAGGTGACTTAAAGACATACAAACTAGAGGTGACAACAAATCTTTTGTGACCTTCATAGATGACTGCACAAAATATTGTTATGTATATTTATTACATAGCAAAAATGAAACCTTGGAAAAATTTAAAGAATTTAAACTCGAGGTCATTATTAGATCTATTAATAGAATTGTGTTTATTGCTTATAAAACATAATTGATTGATTGATAAGTAAAAATAAATAATAAATAACTAAATTTAGGGTTCCAGGAAAGTGGATTATAGATGACAGAAGGTAAGGATATTAATCATAGAACTCGATATCTAATGTAAAAGACGACCAACTCTCGATCAATTATAATCTATTGACTAAGACAGATTTCTCAGCTCTCGCTTGTTGACACGGAATGACCACCGATCGATGGAAATGATCTTGCATCGATCGATGGTCTCTCGAGTCAAGCATTAAGACCTAATCTATATGTCACTAGATTAACTAAATCAACTTTCGTTTGTTTATAGCAACCTAGCTCATACATGATTAATTCTGATAGTAGATCATCCTCTCGCTTGGGCCTAACTATCCTATGATCAGGGTTATAGTTAGCTACTCTAGAACACAAGCAATAAACACAATTCTATTGATAGATCTAATAATCACCCTAGCAATTATATTGTTTGGCTAATCCTTCAATACCATTTATAAAACCTAAACCTAACAAGAGGTTTACTCAACATGATCTTTGTCATAGAACATAGATAAATAAAATAGATATAGAATATAAATCAAATAAAGAACCAAAGGAGTTCCAGGAGGACTGTGACGGAGTTCTTTCCTTCTCTCCTAACCCTAGAACAATAGATAGAATAAAGCTTGGTTCCTAAACAATGGCATAGAAACATATAAATAGGGTTTTAGGTCGTCCATGAGTATTTTGGTAATTTGTGATGGCTTCTGGGCTTAAGTCGGCCCTAAAACAAGTCGGGTCTGTCTTCTTGGATCACCGTCAATCAACACCAAGGCTGTACCGTCGGTCGACACTCAATCACCTTCTCGAGAGCTTCCTCTCTCGAGGCAGACAAACCACTCTTCAATAAATTGGGCATAACTTTAGATCTAACCATCAGATGGGTCTCAAACCGGTGGCATTGGAACACTAACTCAATGCGATATCTTGTGTCATCATATCATCTGAATCTCACAGTGGGAAGGTCTCAATCCATAGCTAAACATCTTTCGCATCTGCGAAATTCTGCATGTCTAAAAGCTCCAGAATCACCAAAGTTCTACAGACCGTACCTCAACCTGAAAATACTCTAAAACATACTACAAACACATATAATAGACTCTAAATAAGACTGATATCATGGCAAATTAATATCAGGCCCTATCAATTCCTCCAGACGTAACCTTTTGCTTGTCCTCAGGCAAACAAAGCATGTAAAAGAAGTTTTAAATAGCGGAGACTCACATAATGTCTCACATAAATGGATCATCCGGATGGAAATGACAGATGGAGAAACGAACAGCCCCTAAGTATAATTGTCACCCTACTTTGCTTCTATGGTATTTTTGAGATTTTTTTTTTAACAAAGAAAATTAGAAGACTTCGAGATAAGTTGTTTTTAATGTCTTCATATTTTCACCTAATTTTAATTTAAACAATATATATCTATATTTATCAAATTATATATAACTAAATTTATTAAAAATAACTAAAATGAATGAAAAAAATTAAATCTATTATCATTTTACCTAACTAAAACTAAAAACAGTTAATTCAGCTTAAAGGAATTGTTGTAACTCAATATGTTTAATAATATATATAAAAAATTGGTTTGAATTCTAATGACCTAAAATATTTGTTAAACTAAGTTGACATTAGAATTCTTTTAAAAAATTCTTTATAATGCCGATACATAGAAAATATAAACCATCTTATGTTTTATATAAAAGTGAAAGCAAAATATTAATCAATTATTATGATTTAATTATTTTATGAATACTTAAATATGTGTATAGGTCTTAAGAAAATTACTGATTATAGTGGCTAATGCAACTCTAGTTACATTAATACCTAGTTTTTATTATTTATTTTTTACTTTTTTTGAAACAATATATTAAATTATACAAGCAGTTATAGAATATATTTACAAAGTAATAGATGAATCAAACTAGGTATAATTAAAAATAATAATGTTATAATATATTTAAACAAAAACAAATTGTTATTCATTTGAAAAAATAAATACAATCCAATATACCGAAAAACAAAAGTTGATTCTAACTGAATTTTTATACATGAAATAACATATTTTATCACTTTTATACCTATAAACTAGATAAATATTCAAAATTAATCAACAAACGAAAATGAATTAATTAATATTAATTTCATTACTTTATAAATAATTATATCCGTGTATGGGCAGGAGAGAATCAACAAGTTGATTAGTATTTAATAAATTTAAAGTAGTTTAATTTTTTAATTTTTATTTAATTTGATTTTATGTTTATTATTAATTTCTGAAATCAGATAAAAATTATTGACAAGTATATTAAATTATGACAAAAGATTTTTGACTAAAAACTATACATAGAAAAAAGGGCCTAAACGGACATTTTTATATTTAATGGGTTTAAATTAAACATGCCTTATTAATTTTAAATCTGGGACACATGGCAAATTTTATCTGATTCTCCCCGAGATTCACAGAATCTGAAGGCATGAGGGATTTGATTGTGAATTAAGGTGTAGCATCTTTGGGACGGAGGATGAAATTATCAATCATGGTTTTTCGAATGACCACCAATCTTACAGGTTTGGGCACCATCAAGGATTCCTTTCCACCTAGGAATTTTCCACCATCTTTAGTCTTCACGAGTATGAATTACCTTTTTAAAAAACTTTTGAAAGACTATGATTGTAGTTACTTTCTATAGATTATGTGATATATTTAGAATAATAGAAATGAAAAAATCTATAAGAACCGAAATGGGAGTCCTCACAAAATTCTTTGTACCGCTGAATTAGAGGGGCTTATGTCGACAAATGCGTAAATTTCGGATACAAACAATTATGAGCAGATCCATCCAGTGTCTGTTTGGAAATCCTTGGAACAAGCCAGAATCTGTTATGTTGATGGTTCATGGAGAGAGTAGGATGAGTGTATATGTCAGGGTTGGTTATGTAGAACCATAGGTTCCGAAGACAAGATGATGGGGGCGATGAATCTCTGAAAAAATCTGTCACTTTTACATGCAGAATGTGATGCAAAGATTTGGGTTATGAAGTGCATGAAGACTATAGGTTTCAGATGTAGTTCTCGCAACGCACTGTTTTCAACTAGTAAAGATGGTGCTGATACCTTAAGAATGGTCAGCTTTTACTACACTCGTGGAAGAATTTTGACGCAGTAAAACTTTCTTCCCTATTTTCACGATCAAACATATTCCAAGAGCACAAAATACAATGGCGGACAGACTTGCATACAGTGCGAGGATTTCTCCTTCAGCTATGTTTTATGTCGATTCATCATTTCCGGTTTAGCTTTCCTGACCGTAGGTATATTTTCTTAGTTTAGTTATTGTTGTCAAAAAAGAAAGAAATTAAACAAGGCTAAACGAGCCTGAAAATACATGGTCTAAAAGGGCATGGGTAGCCCATTTTAATATCTTAACTACATTTGATAATTCAAACCAAAAGAGCATCCCAAAACAGAAACAAGGTCCAACGGTTTTTAATTTCTTAGAATGATACGAAAGGATTTTAAAGGAACATCACTTTTGTAGAAGATTTCATTTTTTTGTGTTCTCTATCTGCCTCTAGAATCATGTTAGGACTAATTGCTATTTATTCAGAACAATGTTGTGCAATGGAACCGCACCCTGTTCTTTTTCAGATAATCTCTAAACCGATCAAAGAAACAAATGATTTAAACCGCAAATTGTTTTATCAACCAAACAGTAGACATAATCCTCAAGTTGGATGGATAAGGATGTTAATATGCTAAAATTAGAGTAGAGAATTTGTCCGGTAACAGAGGATGGTTAGGCGAATTTGAAGGATATAGTTGAAGAAAAGGTGTGGTTTGATGTCAAAAGAGGAGAGGCATTGATGGTTGTCCTAGTTAGTCTCAGATTAGGCACTTCAAATCAAATTAAGAATCTCTTCTTTTCCACAGAAGAGGACAAAAACAAAACAAAATAAGAAGTCACATCTATCTAAGATCTTTGTTGTCTTAGGTTTACCTCCATCAACCAAACGCAATGGTGTGTTCTTTCATTCTCTTTGTCTCCTTTCTCACGTGATAAAGTTCAATTATAGATTTTTTTTAAAATTGTTTCTTGTTATGTGTTTTATTATTTGTGTTCACATATATTATAATTGTTTCTTGAGTGACGGCTTATATGTGTGTTTCTGTTCTGTATGACCTGGAAAGGCGAACGCAGCGTCAGGAATGGCGGTGGAAAACGAATGTAAGCTCAAGTTTTTGGAGCTAAAAGCGAAAAGAAATTATAGGTTCATAATATTCAGGATAGACGGACAACAAGTGGTGGTTGAAAAGCTTGGAAGTCCTGAGGAGAACTACGACGATTTCTCCAATTCCCTACCTGCCAATGAGTGCCGCTACGCTGTCTATGACTTTGACTTCACCACTGCTGAGAATTGCCAGAAGAGCAAGATCTTCTTCATAGCATGGTACTACAAAACCCTCATGCAACATGTACACTTTTCATGTTACTAAACTTTTTTCTTAACAAGATGCATTATATTGATTTGAAAATGTGTGGCGACACACACAACAAAGAGAATAACACAAATAACTAGACTAGATGTTGTGAAACTTATATTGATTGAGGATGCATATTAGGTTTCTTGATTTTCCAAAATAAAAAAAAGTGATAAATGGATTGACTCTCATCTTCCATATATATGATTTAACTTTTATGTGATTAAGATCAATTCTTACTTTCCATGTGATATTTTGTCCATAAAATTCATGTATATGGTAGGTCACCAGATTCTTCGAGGGTGAGAATGAAGATGGTGTATGCAAGCTCAAAGGACAGGTTCAAGAGAGAGCTGGATGGGATCCAAGTGGAGTTACAAGCCACGGACCCAAGCGAGATGAGCTTTGACATCATCAAAAGTCGAGCTCTCTAGATTCGTAAATCCTGCTATCATATATTTGATCCATTATCAACATTCAAAATTAAAGAACTTCTCCATGTTATGTAACATTCTTGGTTTCCTTCATTCTCCTCCTCTTTGAATTTTTTATTTGTTTACATTTTAAACTGACATGGGTTTTACACTTTGGCTTCAGATCAGAAGCCTAAAACCATGTACTTTCTCGTGCAATAGCTGCATACTTTCTTTGGAAAATAAAATATATTACTTTTCCATTGCAAAATGTCGACATGTTGTACTTGCTAGAGTAATAAAACGTATACTCACAATGTCCAAACCCATCGAAATATATACTAATAAATGTTAAACCAAATAAAGTAAATGAAGTCGGTAGACATGATTTGGATGAAAGTCAAGATATCAGATTTTCTACATACTCAATTCTTTTTTTTACTAAATTCAGTTATTTAGTTCTTTAAAAATATTGTTGGTTTTTATTTTGGTTAAAAATTTTACGTACATGATTAGTCTGCTTTATTTATTCTATAGTTAAATTTTTACATACTTGTTAAATATGTGATATTATTATATCTACCCCTAATCAATCATAACCATTGATCCATTTTTATTTTATTATTTTGTATTTTTATATTTTTCTCTCACGTTTCATTTGATCTATATTATTCCTACCTACCAATATCATTCACCCAAATAACACTATCTAAAAATATATACAATTTTTTTACATATGGTGGATTTTTAATTTTCTCAAACAGATAAAATTTTCTTTCTAAATTTATAAACTCTTATTAAGAAGGATAATTCATTTTATTCTATATTATTTGTATATAATAACACATTTATATTTAGACATTTGATCTACTTATTTTTCATTTTTAAATTTTCTTTGTTTTAATTTTGTTCTTAATCTATATTTTCAATTGATTTATATTTTATATATATTTCATAAGTTTATATTTTTTCTTTGTAAAGTTTTCTGCATTCTTCTCCATTCTCTTTCTCTAAATCTATAGAGAAACACATATTCATCAAAAATAATAATAATTAAATATTATTATTTAGATTTTATTTTCTATACTATTTTGATAGTGAGTTCTATTCTATATGTATTTACAAAAAAAAAAAAGAGACTGCATAAAGGGGAAAGACAATTTCGGAAAACCCCTTTTTGTACATTACGAACATGATTACTTGTTATATTGATTAAGTCATATGATTATTTTCTATATTTTTGTATTTCGTTCTCAGCCAAATTAACCTTTTTTGTCGACCAAATTAACTTTACTTTATATTCAAAAGTGTGAATTTGCCATATAGTAATTATGAGATAGAAAACTAAGAAAATAATCATGTAAAGATTTTCTTAGGATATGTGTCAATTTTCAAGAAAACTGAAAGATGTTCTCCTCATATCTGTTGTGTGTGCAATTGTCCGTAAATTACATTTTATACTATACTACATTTATTAGATATATAACATAGAAAAATCAATTGATAACAGTAATAAATAACATGAAGAAAATGTTGATTTGTATCCATAATACATAGAAGGAAGATGATGATGTGATGTAGCTTTTATTATGCACTCTCAAATTAACCCTATGAGATATTTCTTACTCTCTCAAATAAGAGGTTCAACGTAGTACATAGGGATCGAATCCAAAGAGACTCTAACATTACTCAATAGATTTATTGCTTCGAAATAAAGCTAGATGAAATTATTGAATGATGAATAGTAATTTAAAGGTTGGTTTAGGTTGTAAAGATTATTGGAAAGGATTAGACTTAGGAGAACTCTCAGGTAGACTAAGTAATGCAGACTAACAAAATGTTAAGGGTTTTAGTGAAGCGTTGTTATGAACTCAAACTCTAAGGTTTAGGTAAGTCCCTCTCATGATTCTTAATGGAATGCTGATCGATGGCCACTACATGGTGTCAAACGATGCTACTTCTAAGCATATATAATTTTTATGTTTGATACGTTCTCTAAATTCCTATTTAAACTCTTGTTTGTTATTAGGGTTTTAGATTGTTTAAGATATGTTTCAAGGTATAGCCAAGCTCTCGCTTGTGCTACAACATCCAATATTCTAAGATTGAGGTGATCAGATTCAACTTTATCATTAAGATCTACCTAAACAAAGAGCTAATTAGAATAGCCTAAGAATTTCATAACATCAGCAAGCTATTAACTATCCTAGGAGAACCTTAAATCTAACAATGGACTAGTCAGACATGATTGTGGTAAACATGATAAATAGCTGAAGGAATTGCATAGAAATAACAGTAAGAAAAAAAGGGAGTTCAAGATCTTAGTTTGTCAATAGAATAGATCTCTCTCTCAAAAGGTAGCCATCAAAGTTGCAAGTATCAAAATGGTTGTAAAAACAAGCGTCCTTGCAAAACAGCTAAGAACCTAATAAATAGTCTAAAATGTGGCCAGTGACTTGTCTTGTAAATAATGGAACTTATGAGTAAAATTGTGATTTCTTCAAATCTGTATTAACTCGTGGCAGTGTTGACCATCAATCGATACTCAGGGCGAGACATCGATCGATGTTTTTTTCGTATTCTGATTCTTACTTCGAGTTTTCGTCTGAGCATTCTTCAATGCTCCATAATGATCTAAAAGCTCCAATTTCTTCCAATGCGTACCTGAACCTGTAAAAACTTTAAAATAATAAAAATTACATATAAAAGACTTTAAAACCATATATAATATACATGATGGGTGAAATCATGTAAAAACCATGACATATCAACTCCCCCGAACTTATCATTTTCTTTCCCTCAAGCAAAAAATAGAATGAATCAGCGAAAGGTTTGAAAACACAAAAACTTACAGCTCCTTAGAACAATGTCTCACCTAAGTTTCTATTGCAACCACATCTAGAGCATTTCCAGGTACTTTGCTTAGCTAATCAATCTTCCCTACCACCACCTATCAGAAGCTATCTGATATACCCTATACTTTCCTCATTTAAATACATAATATAGGGTGCAAGCTTTATCTTGGGGGTATAGATCAGAGGACACATGGATTCTTACACGGCCCAAGCAAGTGTTTGGACCAAAAGTAACCTTCCTAATCCTTTTCCTCTCTCTTCTTTCTTCTCTGAATCTTTTTAAATCTCAAACTCAATGGACAATGATGCTGATACAGCATCTTGCCATCTTATTTTCGATGTTTTTTGGGCAAAGTTGTAGGCGAATCATCGGTAATGTACATATCCCTCGCTTCCAACAATGTGTGATCATTCCTTTCAGAATTAGAATAATGGGGTCATAGGTAATTTACCTACCCCTCTGCATCTTCCCGAAAATCATTTCAATCTTGTCTTTATATGTGTATGTTTTTTTAGATGCTGAAGAAAAGTGAGAAGAAGATCATAAAGTAAAGTACTTTTACCTTTCAGATTTGCAAGAGAATTTTGATCCTATGTATACCAAGCCCTAGAAAAAGAAAATATAGTTACTTAGTTTGGAGGTTAGATTTCATTCCTTCAGAAGTTCTTAGCAAGTGTGGATGTTACATGATAATCAATCTATTTAGCTTTTCCATTCAATCTAAGATAGGTGCTAGAAAATTGTGAAATAAACTGTTCCAGAAAAATGTTATAGTCTATACTTTAACTTCTAATTTTCCTCAATAAAACAATATTAAAATTCGTTAGTAAGAACATCAAAAATAAAATACAATATCAGTAACTACCTCCCCGAGACTTGAATAACACTGTCTCAATGCTTAAATGGTCTGAGATTGGCGTGGTTAAATAAATTGGAATGGAAATAAGTTAGTTATTAGGATTTAAGAAATCGTACCTCTCTGTCATAGTCTCCATCGATCGATGGTCATGAAGGACTACCAATCGATGCTCGAAGGACAACATTAACCCGTCGGCAAGTAACTGTAAAAAGTGTCTACGTCTGATCATCTCTCTTTGTGTTAGCACTGTTATACACTCAAAAAATCATGTTAAATCAGTAAACGGTGATAAAAAATAATAAACATAAGTTCTAAATCCAACAAAAAAATGAAATAAAATAAGTTCATGCATAAGTCTAAAAATTAAATAAAAAGGAGGAGAGCAAAATGGAATGCTACTCCTCGTTGGTAGTGTCTGGCTGGTGTGGTGGTACTAGAGCTGCTGGTGGTGACCTCGCTCTGGTGCGCGGACGGATGAAGCACTGGCACCTGGACATCGCCTCTATCCTACCCCATATTTCGTGAAATGCACCCACCACGAATCACTGGATGTCTCCGTGATCGTGGATGGGGATCTCTGGGATATGTGGGAATGCTGGAATAGGGGTGGTGGTTCTTCTATCTCACCTGCTTCCGGTGTGTGCGCTTCCCTGAGTCCTCCTCTGCGGTGTATACTAACAGGTGCATTGCGCAAGAGGCGCTAGTCCGGTCTAAACTCAAGGCGTGATGGGTCGTCGGCGAAGGCTGTCACATCGCGCTCTAGAAGCTCTATCATATGAGGCCATGCATCATCCACAAAGGACCAGTAGCGTCCTTCCTTCAGCCACCCTGCCCTCATCAAGTGAGCCTCATCCATGTACTCTATCTCTGAATCCATATAGGCTCCCTGAAGGCTGATACCAAGGTGTAGAAAGATGGGTGTCAAAAGGCTCCCCACCGTCTCTTTCTTCTGGCCGGATCCTGATATACTATGGATTTTACCTATTTCACCTATAATATATATATATATATATATTGTATTTAGAGTCTTCTATATGCATTTGACATTGTTTTGGAGCATTTACAGGTCTAGGTACTTATTGGAAGCAATTGGAGCTTTTGGACTATTTTGGAGCAATTAGGACTGCTCAGCAAAAACCCAGATTTGGATCCAGAATTATGAATGAAGCATCGATCGACGACACCCACTGTGCGTCAATCGACGACGAAGTCAGCAAAAAGATTGAGAAATTACAAGTTTTACCCAGAAATCTCATTAATTGCAAGACAAGTTCCTGGCCAAATTTAGACTATTTATTAGGGTTTTCTATCTTTGTTAAACCCTAAGCTCATTTTTCAGAAACTAAGCAGCCATAAAGAGACACCAGAGTTTTTAGAGTTGGAACACAATTTGCTACATCTATTGGAGAGAAAGGTCTTATCATCATACAAAGAAGATCTTGAACTCCTTATCTTTTTACTCATTTCATTCTATGCAATTTATTCATAATTTAATGATGTTCTTTATTGCTATGTCGGAGTAGTTCTCTATTAGATTTAGGGTTATTCAATGGTAGTAATGTATTGGTGATTTTATATAATTGTTAGGGTAATGTTCTTGGTTCTTTGTTTAAGTTGCACTTAATGCTATGTTGAATTTGATCACTTCAATCTTAGAATTTAGGGTTCTATAGCGCAAGCGAGAGCATGGTTATGACCTGGAATCTATCTTAAACAATCTAAATAACTAGTAACAAACGAGAGTTGAATTAAGAGTTTAGAGATCTATTAAACCACGAAATTAGTACTGTTTAGAATGAGCATCGATCGATGCCATAGTATTGCTATAGATCGACGCTTATCCGAGATGCGTGAGAGCGATCTCCTAAACTCTAAGGTTTAAATTGAGAATGATACTTAATAAAACCTTAGCAATCTATTAATCTGCATTAATAAAACCTACCTGACAATTTCCCCTAAGTCTAGTACCCCAAATTAATCTTCACAGACCAAATCAATCTTAAAGATCGTTTTTATTAATTCATCTAGCCTTAATTCGAAGATAATAAATCTATTGTGCAATCTTAGAGTCTCTGTGGATTCGATCCCTAAGTACTACACTG
The DNA here is from genome assembly GCA_905132885.1 of Moricandia moricandioides. NCBI lineage: Eukaryota > Viridiplantae > Streptophyta > Magnoliopsida > Brassicales > Brassicaceae > Moricandia > Moricandia moricandioides. Next base: position 23,688 of record CAJHQQ010001447.1, on the reverse strand, counting down.
AACCTCTTATTTGAGAGAGTAAAGTGGGAATATAGGGTTAATTTGAAAGTGAAATAAAACCCCACATCAAATTTGACGCCGTTGCCGGGGACTCTTTCTTATTGCCATTAGATTTCGTTTATAATATTGTCTAGATTTTTACTTTACTGTTTACTTAAGTATTCTTTCCTTAAACCTTATGACACAGGTACTTAGAGGAGAGAATATGGATTCTGGAGAACAACTATTGTGTCCGCATCATGGCTTTTCAGAGCCCCAACTAATCAATACTTTTTATAGAGGACTCAACCTAGATTATCAAACCATCCTTGATAAAGCCAGCGACGGGAAATTCGGTACCCGAAGCCCTACAAGCGCTGAAAGGCCAATAGAGAACATAGCTTTAGGTCGAGCTTTCGAAGGAAGAGACACTGAAAGAGGGGAACCACCATTATTCACAGAGGAGGAGCACTCGATTCGAGTTAGAGAAACTCTGGCATCAGTTGCAGCCTTTCTGGATGGAAATGACCTATCTCGATATTATGGTGAGAGCGACTCTGCCCCTTTCAATTTTTAAAAACAAGTTAAATTCCCTAACGTGATGAACCAGCACGATCAACGATCTAGGAAAGACACAGGCGATTCCACAAGAAACTGTGACACCACTGTGAATAGATACGAAAAAAGTTCAAAGTCCAAAAATGAATCAATTCTTCACAGGAAACCGTAAAATAGCTGTCGACCTAGATAAGAAGTTAGATCTTATATACTCAGAAATGACAGAAAAATTTAAAACTCTGAGTGAACACATTAGGAGAATCGACAACCAAGTGGTGAGCAATGCTATGTCCATAAAAAGAGAGGATGGATTTTTACCTGGTAAAACATACGCTAACCCCAAAAAAACAATGCAATGTTGTAGCTTTACAAAGCGGTCGACAACTCACCCCTAGCGTTGAAGAGAGTATCACCATCGATGAATTCGCAAAAATCACAACGAACGAAAACGAAAATGAAAAATCGTATTTTATCCCGCTCAAAATGTACGAGAAGAACCCCGATATCCTCCCTTAACCCGATTTACTACAAAAGAATGAAGATCTTGAGGAGTTAATTGTTGAACCTAAGGGAAAAAGCACAAACAAAGGAGACATCTATCGACAACCACTACCGGACATCGATCGATGCATTGATCCTATAATCGCTCAACGCTCGGATCGTATCATTGATCGGCGCCCTGACCCATAACCAATCAAACCGGTTAGGAAAAAAGTCTACCATGCCAACGCTCCCTTTCCCCCGAAAAAAACTAAGCAGAAAAAGAAGCAGCTAGACAAAGCAATATGCAAGAAAGCGTTTGACAAAATAAACATTGAGATGCCACTGAGCGATACCATTCACATCTCGTCCGCCATTAAGCAGTACGTGAAACATGCAGCTTCACGAGGATTCCATGAATAGGAACACTGCGTGATAATGGTATCCGAAGAGGTGAGTGAAATCATTAGAGGAAAAACAACAGTTAAACTATCTAATCCCGGTAGCTTCGTTTTAGACTGCACTATTAGCGATGAGAGATTTCAAAAATCCCTCTGAGATTTAGGCTCTAGTGTAAACCTAGGGCCTTACTCCGTCGCAGTCACTCTTGGGCTAACACAATTTCAACATACCAGGATCACTCTCGTTTTAGCTAGATAGATCCACTAGAATCCCAGAGGGTATATTTGAGGACGTACCCGTACGCGTTAATAATTGCGATATACCCGCAGATTTAATAGTGCTTAAATATGAGCGAGAACCTCGAAATCCGATTATCTTAGGAAGATCTTTCCTGACCACATTGATATCAGAGGAGGACGTATATGCCTCAACATCGGGAAGATACCAATGGTTTTTGACATGGAAAAGATAATAAAACAACCTTTGATCGACGGTCAAACTTACCATATCGATCATATTTCTGATCTAGTAGAAGAATCATTCATTGATATGTGCTCGAACGAACTTTTAGAGAAAACAAGCAAATCCCCCTACGTTAGAAGATCACACTAGAGAGTACACAAGGTTGATGGACGCCACAGAAGGAATTTTCAACATCAACATCGAAGATCTCGATATGTTGACACCCATCGATCGACATCCCGACGTCCCCATTGATCGACAGTGTATTGCAACCGACGATTGGATCAAGGCCAAAGCACCTAAAATCGAACTTAAACCACTTCTGACTGGCCTTAAATATGATTTTCTTTACGACAACTCCTACCCTGTCATAATTAATGCCGATTTGAGTAGCGGAGAGAAAGCACTATTGCTTAATAAACTGCGAAAGCACCGCAAAGCTCTCGAATATTCGCTAGATGACATACCGGTAGTTTCTCCTGATTTATGTATGCATAGGATACACCTTGATGATGAATCAAAATTATCCATCCAGCATCAGAGGAGATTGAACCCTAACCTGAAGGAGGTAGTTAAGAAGGAAATCATGAAACTCTTAGAGGTGGGCATCATTTACCCGATCTCACACCGCAACTGGGTCAGTCCAGTTCATGTTGTCCCTAAGAGTGGAGGAATTACCGTAGTAAAGAATGATAAAGATGAATTAATCCCTACTAGAACTGTCACAGGACATAGAATGTGTATCGATTATAGGAAACTAAATGCTGCCACACGAAAATAGCATTTTCCCTATGTTTCGAGATGTCCAAGGCTACGTAGCGAAATGCAACCCCTGCCAAAGAAGAGGAAAAATCAGCAAGAGAAACGAGATGGAACATAATTTCATACTTGAAGTTAAAGTGTTCGATTGTTGGGGCATCGATTTCATGGGCTCTTTTCCTTCTTCGCACAGAAACAAATAAATATTGGTCGCTGTACACTATGGATCTAAATGGGTGGAAGCGATAGCAACTCCGAGAAACGATGCTGCCATAGTCGTTAAACTCTTTAAGAGTATTATATTTCCCAGATTTGGAGTTCCGCGAATCGTACTAAGTGATGGAGGTACCCACTTCATTAACAAATTGTTTGAAAAAATGCTTAAGGAACATGGAGTTCACCATCGAGTAGCTACACCCTATCACCCTCAGACCAGTGGACAAGTAGAAGTATCCAACCGTCAGATAAAAGAAATCCTAGAAAAGACCGTAGTATTAACCCGTAAAGACTGGTCTTTGAAGTTAGATGATGTACTTTGGGCATACCGAACAGTGTTTAAAACTCCATTAGGAACTACCCCAATCCACTTAATCTATGGAAAATCCTGCCATCTTCCTGTAGAGCTAGCGCATACAGCCGAATGGGCCATAAAAACGATAAACTTTGATGCTAAATCTGCAGCAGAAAGAGATTAGTTCAGTTAAATGAGCTCAACGAAATCCGATATCGCGCTTACGAGAACTCGAAATTGTACAAGGAGAGAACGAAAGCCTATCACAACAAGAAAATTATTTCACGTCATTTCGAACCAAATGATCAAGTGCTCATGTACAACTCTCGGCTAACCCTATTTCCTGGGAAATTACGTTCTCGTTGGTCCTGACCCTTCACCATCAAAGAAGTTACCCCTCATGGGACAGTTGTCCTGTTTAATCCTAAGGGAGAGGATTTCATGGTAAATGGGCAGCGAGTGAAACACTATTGGACTAGAGCCGAAATTCCACATACTCAGACCACGTATCTAGAGATGCATGATCCCGTATGATGAGACCATTCCCCGTCAAGCTAACGAATTTAAACAAGCGCTGAGTGGGAGGCAACCCACTAAATTTCTAATATAATAATATTTATATAATGATAAAAACCAAAAGAAAAATTAATATATTAGCAGTAAAACTTTAATAATTAACAAATATTTAATAATTACCTATTATTTATGGAATTACAAAAATCAAAATTAAATAAGGAGTCACCAACCAGACCATAGATCGATGCCCCTATATTGCCATCGATTGACGGTCTTGCGTCGGGTAGGGTAACTCGACACGACCACAATTCATAAAACACTTTTCTACAAACCGCCAAAACACACGCACGATTTCGACACCCGATTTCTCTGAATTCTTGGCCGACTTGCTCGGTTTTCAGCCCAAACCACACGATTTCTACACTCTCTACCTGTTGAACTCTTTAAATCAATCAATCTTAAAGGTATGCTCTCCAAATATCTTATTTTTAGGGTTTGAAGAAAAATCAAATCTTTTGGTGGTTTTAGTTCGAATGTAGAACGATTTAGGGTGCTGGAGTACTATATTAGGGACTATCCATCATTTTTATACATGATTTGCACGATTTGAGTTGTTATTTTCGATCTTGCGAACACTGATCCGCGACACAGCATTGATCGATGCCCATGAGTCGACATCGATGGAAGGCCATAACATCCTGTCGATCGATGACCATGCACTTCCATTGATCGACGGTTGTTACTTTCACTTCAACATCGATTCTGATTTGTTCTTTGTTTTGTTATATGCAGATGGACGAGAGGAGGACTAAGGCACGTTACGAGGTTGGTGGTCCCAGCGCTCCACCACTGGGTCCTCCATGCCGAGACCCTTCGCCCAAGGAAAAGGAGGCTATCCTTGTGACATTCGAGGACTATCCACACCCTCGAAGAGCTGTGGCATCAAGGGAATGCACACACCATACCCTGAATTAGGAGTGGGACTATTTTGACAGTCTCTATTATAACGCATGACAAGGCGTCACCATCAAGCCAACCAAGTTCGCTGACAAGCGAACCTTGAAGAAATTAGGGCTCTACACCGACTTCAACCCGATGGTGCATGAGCTCGGATTAGGCACCATGACTACTAATCCATATCCTCTCTACCCAGACCTGGTGAGGCAGTGCATCTCTACAAGAGCCCCAGGGCGAAGGTGGCACATGAGGCCACCCTGACCTTCTTCATCCCTGCGCTACTTTTTGAAGGTCCTTGCCAGCACCCTGTTGTGCAAGATGGAACCCAACAAGGTTCGGGTTCAGGAGCTGACACTTCTATACTATTCCTTCAGGGAATTAGTTGGGCTCGATGACGAGCTCTTTTCTCCACCAGAGACCGATCAGCAGGTGAACATGGGAGCTATATTTGCGGAGCATCTGGCGTCCCTGAAGGACAAACCCTTCCACGGTTCTGGCGCGAAGAGGGAGACAATAGGGAGCCTCCTGACATCGATCTTCACCTTTCTTGACATCAGTCTCGAGGGAGCTTTGGTGGAGAGAGGAATGCGTTTCATGGATGAGGGTCATCTGACGAGGGCCCAGTGGCTGAAGGAGGGACGGTTTTGGTCTTTTGTGGATGACGAGGGACCGAGGATCATAACATTACCGCTGCAAGAGGTGACAGAATTCTCCGACGATCTACAGCGCCTCGCGTTCCATCCAACTGAGCACCACATCCACACCGCACCCCTCAGAGTACGACGCAGAGGAGGTCTCCACCCAGCACACCCGGTCGCAGCAGCAGGAGCAGACGAGCCAGCACAGCCACCTCCACCTCCTCCAGCCTTCCCCGTGATTCCAGAGCTGCCCATACACGACCATGGTACTTTGCAGCGAGTCATGGTGGACGCGCTTCAAGCGGTATGGGCCAGACTAGAGACCATGTCGTAATGCTAGTGCTTCAGCCGTCCCAGGACAAGAGACAGACCACCTCCAGCACCACAGCAGCAGCAGAAGGACCAGGATACGTCCGATGAGGAGTAGTCTTTTCGATACTCCTTTCTCTTTTACTTCATCTCTCTTTCAGACTACACTTATGTTTATTTATTTTTGTTGCATTTCTACTTTTGACTACTTATTTATTTATCACTATTTGATCTTATTTTCACCATGTGTTTGAGTGTCTAACAGAGCTAACCTAGAGAGAGATGATCATAATGGAGAGTACACACACACGATTCAGTCTGACTACCTACCATTGATCGACGCCCGCTTGTTTCTATCGATCGATGGCGTTCTAACATAGCGTAACCAGTTTTTAACTTTATTTATATTATTACCTAATTCAATATCTATTTAATTTATGAAGGTATCCCGATAGGTAGAATTACCCATCGATCGACACCACACGTTCATCATCGATTGTCGATAATGGTTTACCATCGGTCGACACTCCCCTACTACTATCTATCGATACACTTAACATTTTTGGTATATTCGACTATCTCTAACACTGTTTAATTATGATTTATTTTCTCATAACCAATCCGAGTTGGATTACACTAGGGACAATGTAATTTAAGTCTGGGGGAGATTTGCTAATGCTATTTGATTGTTTTTGAGTGTTATTTATATCTATATAAGTTTTTCAAAAAGTTTTATTGAGTCAAGATGAGAAACTATGATCAGAAATTTAATATTGACTAACCATGCTATAAGCACCATTCTTAGATAGTTATCTGTAGAGATTACTAGAGATACCAAAATGGATCATCCTGCCACTATATCACACTTTCTTAGAAAGTTTGGAGGAACCGAAGCTGATTTCCAACACTAATCCTGACATAATTTGCTTGCTTGGGATTTGGTATACATTGGATCAGATTCCTTCTGCAAGTCTGGAAGGTAAAAGTCTGTGTGCTTCTGATTCTCCTCTCTCTCCCCTTCAGATTAAAAAGAGTCGAACAGGATTTGGTGGCTACAACCTTTAAAGCTTGATTCATATGATCCTATAGAGAGATAAAAGGTTAAAAAGAAGTGAACAGGATCTGGTGGCGAGTAGAGGGGCGAGTGAGACTGGAATCCTATTGAATTTATCGGCTAAAATGAGAGTGATCCGGGTAGACTGAAACTGAGTTAGCCCGAGGGCGATTGCAACTGAGTAAGGCATCAAGTTTTCACTAGAGCCTAAATCACATAGTGATCTTTGGAATCTCTCATTGCGGAAGGTGCAATCTAGAACAAAGCTACCATGATAAGGAAGTTTAATTGGGGGTTCTCCTTGAATAATCGTGCTCACTTCCTTGGATACCATCATTATGCTATGCTCTGTTTCACTAAATCATGATCTTTCGTATTTCACATATTTCTTTATCGCAGGTGAAACCTTTAAGGCATCGCTAAGTGGCATCTCGATGATCACTTTGTCAAAAGCTTTCTTTCATATTGCTCGATCTAACTCTTTTTCGCTTTCGCATTACTACCAGGAAAAGTGGTTCTCGCTTGGCAGACCCTAGTTTTAACCGGTTCGGTTAATTTTGGGCTTGGGATTGGGCATTAATTGATTATGGGTCCAGAGTATCGATCGACGGTCTTGCGATCCTCCATTTTCGTTTCTTTATTCTTCAAGCTAGTAGGAAATTCCTCTAGGTCGTCAGTCTGGTCTAATACTTCTGTTTCTGGAAGAATTTTGGGACCAGCTCATCAATGTCAAGATGAATGGGGCTTGAGTTTTCTTTCCCATCCTGCGCAATTCTAGCGAATTTATCAATGGTGATGCTCTCTTTTGCGCTAGGAATGAGAAGTTTTCTGCTTTGTAAAGCTACAGGATTGATATGACTTCAGGTTGGTGTCTATCATACCAGGTAGGAATCCTTCTTCTCTCTTGAAAGACATGGTGTTATTTGCAACTTGGTTGTTGTTCCTCTTAATTGTCTTACTCAGAGTTTCGAAGTTCTCAGTCATCTATGAGTATATTAAATCTAATTTATCGTCGAGGTCGGCGGTTACCCTATGCTTTTCTGTGAACACTTGATTCATTCTTGATTTTGAACTTCTTTCATGTCTCTTCACAGTTACGTCGTAGTTGCTTGAGAAGCTACCAATGTTTTCCCCAAATCGTTGATCGCTTAAACTCATCATATCCGTGAAGTCATCTTGTCTTTCGTTCCTGGAAGAAATATCGTCGTCCTCACCATGTTGTTTGGACTTAGTGTGTTTATATAGAAGATATACTACTGAAACCAGAGTTTTTTTTAACTTGGATAGAGTGCTCCTCCTCTGCGGACGCTAATGGTTTCTTTCCTTTGGTATCTCTCCTCTCAAAGGCTTTACCTAAACTATATTTTCAATCAGCCTCTTAGCATCCTCAGGGTTTCGAGTACCAAAGTTCCCCTCGATGGATGTATCAAGGATAGTTTGATAGTCTAGGTTTAGTCATCTATTAAAAGGTGTTGAGGAGTTGGGGTTCTGAAAAGCCATGGTGTGGGCACGAGAATTGGTAGTCTTTGAACCTTGCCCAACCGTTTTTGACAGATTCGCGGTTACCTTGAAGGAATGTTGGAATTTCTCTTCTCACCTCCCAGTATCTCGCTTTGTCTAAAAAGTGATTAATGAAAGTGTTTTGATATCTTTCCAGAAATTTAGGGATCTTGGTGGTAGCTGGTCTATCCACCTCTTGGCGTCCCCTACAAAAGAAAAAAAGGGAAAAGCTTGCAACGGTTAAAGCCGTCAGGCACCATATCTTCTAGTAGTTCGATGTGATCGTTCGGTTGTTCAGTGGGAAGACCACTGAACGGATTTTTACGTATCAGAACAAGGTAATCAGCAGCAAGTTCAGAGTTTCCTGCATTGTTATCTGGTAATATGATAGCAGACCTATTGGAATAGGTCCTGCTGGGTTTAACTATTCAAGTATTGGCAATTTATTTTTAAACTCATCTTTTGGAGTAGTAATTTTGTTAGGGATTGCAGCCCCTTGTTTATTAATGATTGGGCTTAATTAGTTGCTTTCATGATCATTTAGATCTTTCAAAACTACTTCCTAATTAATAAGTTTAGTATAGACGGACTTACCTGCTTCCGGTTGATCGGTATCGATTGCTGGCAGTAACAGAGTGTCGCCCGACGTTAGTGGACAAACGTCGATTGATCCTGGAAGAGATCTGTCGATCGATTGTTGCCGTCCGGAGTCCATATTCTCTTCAAAAGGTAGCTGAGTCATCAGAAATAAGAAAAGAATAGGTTAGCAATTGTAAAGTAAAAATCTAAACTATATTCTAAACTAAATCTAGTAGCAATAAGAAAGAGTCCATGGAAACCTTGCCAAATTTGATGTATCTATTATTAGCACTCTCAAATTAACCCTATGAGCTACTTTTTACTCTCTCCTAAGGTAGCCGTCAAAGTTGAAAGTATCAAAAGGGTTGTAAAAACAAGTGTCCTTGCAAAACATCTAAGAAACCTAATAAATAGTCTAATGCAGCTATGAACTTGTCTTGCAAATAATGGAACTTTTGGGTAAATTTTTGATTTCTTCAAATCTTCTATTAACTCGCGGAAGTGTTGGTCGTTAATCAATAATCAGGGTGAGACATCGATCGATGGTTTTTGCGTATTTTGGTTCTGACTTTGAGTTTTCAGCTGAGCATTCTTCAGTGCTCCAAACTGATCTAAAAGCTCCAATTGCTTCCAATGAGTATATGAACCCGTAAAAAGTCTAAATAATACAAATTACATATAAAAGACTTTAAAATCATATATATATCATGGATGAAATCAGGTAAAAGCCATGACATATCATGATCCGAATAAGGAAGAAGAAAAAGAAGACGAGGTAGAGGAATAAGAAAAAAGAAAAAAATGTTTTTGTACCATACTATATTTTTATTAATTAATAGTACACTATATCATTTACAAGATTTGTTAAAAGCGTGTTTATATTCTACATCTTTCTGTTTTGGGAAAAATGTATTTGCGTTGGATCGAGAAGAAAATGATATCAGAGTTAGAAAGAGAGTAAAGGAAAAAAAAAGAAAAAAAAATAAGAAGCAATGTTAGTAGAAGAGAAAGAGGTGGAGGATGTGGAAAGGAAATAGATAAGAAAGAACAAAGAGAGAAAGAAGAAGAAGAAGGAGTGAGCAAAAACAAAAGAAAGAGAAAGAACAAAAAGAGAACACAATGTGAATGAGAAGGCGTCGTTCTATTTATAGTATGTAGTGGAGAATGAATTTTATATGGTTTGATGTTTGCCTCCTTTATACGATATGGTTGTTAGATACCATGTAAAATACACTCGTTAGTGTCGAGAATGACATAATAAAACTTCATACTAAAGCACCATCTAAAAAAAACATTTGTTTTATCATACGCATATTCTATTGAAAAAAATCAGGAAACCTATTTATATTCTATATTTCCAAAATAGAATTCTACAATGCAATGCAAACTTTTCATCTTCTCCAATTATGAATTCTATCTTTGCTTGTTGAATCATCAAATCCCTAACCACTTACATGCTCGCATGATTCACGTCAAGCTCTAGATATATCCATTATCGATGATATGAATCTCGCCTCCGGATGATTCTGCTTGCTTGACTATGTTTTAATCATCGTGTTCCAATCGATAATCTTCACCGTGATCTTTATCTCCATGGTCTGATCACTGTCATCGAAGAAGAAGATTATAGCTCTCCATTAGCACCTGGTTTTATGCGGATGAACATCGTTTTCACCTTCCCAAGCTCTGTTTTGATATTGATTCTTTTTTTTTCAGATATTTCTTTCACCCTTTTAAATCAGTTGCACTTATGAAATAGGGGCAATCTGGTCAAAATTTCAAAAAATATATAACATATCATAGCACTTAGTCTCAAATAGTTAATTTGTGACTTAAAATTTTTTATGTTATACACTTCAATTTTCCTATTCAAAATATCCAAACATCTAATCGTATATCTAAGAAATTCTGGATCAATTATATTTATTTGAAATTAAATAAAAATATGCTTCATATTTTTTTTTTTCCTAACTACCCAAAATATACCTAGAATTACTTAATTTCCCCAATGATAACTAATACATTGAAGTTTATCATTTCAATTTTGGAAATATAGATTATTATAAGTATTGTTATAACTAATATTTGATATAAAGTTATATTTTGATATTTTGAATATATACTGACATCTGGATATTTTCATATGTTCATTTACTTTTTGTTGGTTTTTTGAATATATCAATCTAGGATTTGTTCAAGTATTTATGCCGGTTAAGCTTGATACCTCATAATTATAGCTGATTTTTATTAAGTTCTTAGGTTTTAGATATTTTTTTTTCATTTACAGATCCCAAATCTCACAATCTATATATATAAAGAATAGTTTCCTCCCTCATAAGAGTGTCACGTCATTAAATAGTGAAGGGATAAAGTGACACGTGTCTTTCCTTTCGATTGTTTTCTTAATTGGGCCGGAACGAGTTACTTTTGGGCTTAAGAATATGTTTATTGCCTTTCATTGTTAGTATGGATCCAGATTACTAGGGTTCATGCCGTCATCTTCTTTTTATCTCTCCTTCTTCAACAATGGATGATTACAGATTCATAGGGTTCATAGCGTCGTCTTCTTCTTTCTGTAATTAGCGCAACCGACGGTGTAGATTCTGGAGGCAACCGTTCAATGATGCTTTGAAGCAACACCATTGACGACCTTTTTAGCTCTTTAGCCCAACTCCATCCACATAACTCTTTCAATGCATCTTGACTCTCACCAAGTCGGTGTATCTCCAGCTATTAAAAAGTAAACCTTCATCCCGTAAAATTCATCCTCACAACTCTTAGAAACACCAGAAACTTCTTTTCAATAGAATGGCAAACTCATCTAGCTTTCAGTTACCATACACTTACACATGTTTAGTGTTTCCAATTGGCTAAGTGTGAATCTTAGGAGTTGTTTTATGGGGGATGATGAGCACTTTATATATAGATCTCTTTGTTTATGTTTTGGCGGTGATTCGTTATTGAGTGACGTTTTGAATTTTTCTTTTCAAAATCGTAAAATATAGTGGTCGAGTTTGTGTGGGCGGTGAACACGAAAGAAAATTTTGTAGAAGACACGTTGAATCATCTGACCATGGAGATCACATGGGATTTGGTTTAGGAGTTCAATGACTTGCAAAAGTTCAAGCCTGCCAGTGATGATGCCCCTACCATTACTCCCTCCTATCTTGGCTGTAAATAAGGTATGACTGCAAATGTTACATATATGTATGTAGGGGCATAGATTAATCTTTAAAAAAACACTTTGATCATGAAAATTTGGTTGTGTGAACATGTGAGCAGGAATCTAGATGGAGGGAAGTTCCATGAGTTGATTCAGTACAATACTTTACCGATCATGTTGTCAAGAGCATCCAACACAGATCTAACTCATTGTTACTTTATGGACTTCAATAGGTTGTGCATGCCATCGCTGAGGTACAGCTTCTGTCACTCTACTCATCTGTTATGGGCAGATCTTATATAGTTCTTTTCCCATTACGGTACGATTGAAGACTTGAAGTAAGCTAAATGCTCACTGACTTTGTGCTATGTTATAACAAATTGTGTTCGGCTGTTAATGTATATAATGTATTGAGGCTGTAATTTCCTACTAAACATCATAGACAAATGTTTTCTCTTCTGACTTTGTGCTATGTTATAACAAATTGTGTTTGGTTTTTAATATATACAATGTATTGAGGCTGTAATTTCCTAATAAACATCATAACCGTTTATAAGGTAAAATGAGAATCATTGGTGTGTTTTTCTTCTCTCATAGACGCTGTTCTAGGATGATGATTGACACATATATTTGGCGGTCTGTCTTTATTATTCCCCTGTCTTTATTATTCCCAATATTTTCTAAATGTGGTGCTATTTTTAACATTTTCACATGTTCGTAACGCAGCCGTTGTCTCTGCGCTCTGATATGCTGTGTGCTTTGGTTGTAGGGGAGTGATGCTTCCCAGTCTGTTGTTGGTGAAGGTCAATATAGAGTGTTCCAAATGTGTGTGGCTTCTCTTCCACCAACACTCTGCTAGCAAATACAGAGAATGCACCAAAGCAATCACGAATGGTTTAACTCCATGCAGACTCCTTATTTGACCACAACTTTTGCTTGCTAAATAATGCTTTAGCACCCCTTTTAAAAATGAAAATTTTTCATCATGTCCTGTCTGTGTTAGTCTTTCAATATAAGTATATTTGAATTCATAACCTTAATTCACATAACCTAGATTTGGTTTTACAAGACAAGAAACAAATCCTAATCCACATTGTTACAAGTTATTTCTTTTTGGGGTATGAAACGCCCATCCGATCGTGTCTCCCTCAATTCATTCCATGGAGTTATTAACAGTGATCATGGGATGCAATGGATTCATCCACTTTCTCCTCATCAATCAAGATTTCTCGTGTCCCCTATCAACCGAAGCTACTGTATATATATATATATATATATATATATATATATATATATATATATATATATATGGCGTCAAGGTTGTCAAGAGAAATTACAAAGCTTTTTCGAACGGAGAAAGTCATCTCAAGGGAAACAGAGGAGTCGGAGAGCATCATCGGCGTTGTCTTCTTCCGCCTAAGGCGACAAAACCCAGATCTTTAATTGCCGTTAAAATCCCATGTATGAACATCCAGTCGTACCTTGAGAGAATAATGTTTTCTAATACTGTTTTCTTATATGTTTCTCAAGAATTACAGAAAATCCTATTTGGCAATAGGTGGATCAGAGACATATGATTTGAACAGTTTAGAGTTGGTGTTTCTGTTTTTTTTTTTTAAATGGTATTCAAGCTACATGTTGCAATTCAGGTGAGTAATGTTGTTTTATGAATGAAGTTACAAGTGGAATTGATGTGGTTTGATGAATAGATCATACTTGCAAAAAACTCTCTGCTTGACAAGTCAATTCTTTTCTTCAGTGGGAAAGTTAACTCACCACTTAAAAAGGTAATTCTTCATCTCACTTATTCAAACTCTGAAACATAATAATCCACCTTCACTAATACAAAAAACAAACGGATATGAACAGCTATTAGTTTACGGACCCTAATCTAAAATGGACCAAAAGGCAAAAAAAAAACTCACACAACCAAAACTAATCTACATAGACCAAATAAGATTAAATTACTATATTACCCTTAATGAAAGTGTATTCTCAACCATTGGATCATCTCACATCTCTTTTAATCTAAGCCACACGATTTTTTTCTCTCTTTCGACTGGGACCCACATTTTTTCAACCATAAAATCATTTTTTCATTATTCAATTACGGCCACACAATTTATATTCTCTCATTATGATGTGTATAACTAGTATAACTCGTACAACTAAATATATTAACAAATGATATAACTAGTATAACTGGTATAATTGGTATATAAATTATATAATTCATGTATAATATGCAATTGATGTAACTGACACGACTAATAAATCATATTTTTCATATGAAATAAACAAAAAAATATCTTAGTTAGTTAATGGTAATAATATTTTGTATATTTTATTTGAGGATTTCAACATTTTGTTAAATTATTACATTACACCATTAATTTTGCCTTATATACCTAATATTTTTAAGTTTCTTAACTAGGTAATTCATATTATTATTAAAAAGAAATATTTAACACAATTTTACAAATTTATAATGTGAAAATATTGATAAAACCCCCTTACACTAAACATGTAAACAACTCATGTCTAAGTATATATTAGATCATACATGTCATATTAGTATAGCTGGTACAACTATGTTTTATTTATCAAATAAGTATACTGGTAGAACTGGTACAACTATTCAGTTTCTGAAATTTATGTATTTATTGGGTACTTCATATAAAATAAAAAATCAAATGGCCAAATTGGTAAGTGTTACATAGGTTCCTTATTAGGTTTCATGATTTTTTGTTTTTTTTTGACAATTCTTACACCACCATATAACTTTGCATGATTTACCTTATACTTCTTAGGTTTGTTAACTTGTTTGTCCACATAATTTTTGGAAAACATACATGAAATATGTTTTTACGAAATTGATGATTTCATTGCAACCGGGCAAAGACATGTAAACATAAATAAGTGGTACAACTGAGGTAATTGTATTAATTATGTGGTACAACTAATATTTTCAATTTCATTGCCAAAGTACAACTATGCACAAGCTCGTACAACTTAAAAACTAGTACAACTATATACAGCTGGTACAACTTAAAAACTCGTAAAACTACTTTTTATTTTATTTATTATTTTTAAATGTGCATCATGTTTTAAATGTACATCATGTTTTAAACATTCTTAAATATAATTGTGTAGTTGAAGTTTTTGTATTAATTATACCAAAATACTTATAATTTTTTTCTATTGACTTGATGATTTATGGGGCTCACTAGTGGGTTGAGATGGAGAAAGTGTTGATGATTCCGAGTAAAGACCGCCTTGATGGTCCGAAGAAGATGCGGTTTCTCTCTTGCGATTTCGAGCCCGCTTGGTTGTATTTGACGATGACCCACCGTGGACACCACGATCAAGCTTCCTGTTCTTCGCCACGATTTCATTCTTCTTCACCACATCTCTTCTCTTCGCCGCGTCTTTCTTCGTCTTCTCTTATTCATTGCATAGTCTTTCTTGTTTTTACAAATATATACTAATGATGAAAATTATATATATCATTATCACTTTTCACTGCTTATTTATGAATATATATTTTATTTAATGAAAAGTGTTATGAGTGGATTTTACTAATTTGAAAACATAAGAATCAAAAACTATTTGAAATCAAATTTGTAGACATAAGTATGTTATCATTTTATATCAAAGATGCAAGTTTCACCATTTTCTTCTTGTATATATGATTATTATTACTCTAATTCTTACTATTGTAGTTAAATCAATTGTACCAATTAAACTATTATTTTTGTAGTTTAAATACCAAACGTTAATGCATATGCATCCTTTTCGAACTCCTGATAGCCTATGCATTATCTTTTGGAGCATATCTTCCAGATCTTATACTATAACCTTTTCTGGTTCAATAGTTGTCTTCTTCGGCTACCGGGGTAAAAACATAAAGATGTTTTTTTTCATAAATAGTACAACTAATACAAATGGTAAAACAAATCATCATCCAAACAAATGTTATATAAATAAATTATTAATATATTTTGACACATTTAGGAAGATTGGACCAACATTTTCATTGGTTATACATTAGCCTTTTCTATAACATCATTCATATGCTGAAAACAAAAATTAAAATAATCATATAATTGTAAGGTTGTATTCATTATACATGTTATAATTGTTCTAGCTATATATGATTTTGACCAAATATCACCATATTAGTTACAAAGTTGTATTGGTTCTTTGAGTTATAGTTATACCACATATATTGGTTATACTCAATTTAGTTGTACAAGTTATACCTGTTCTAGTTGTACTAGTTGCACTAGTTGGAGTTTTACTAGTTGTACTATTAATACTCAGTGTTCTTATTTTTTATAAATCTCGTATTTAGATGATGAAATTTGATTTCGAATAAATCATAAATGATTAAATAAGATTAGGTGGATTTATTTGAGATAAGAAAATGAAAATTGATAAGTGATTGAATTTTTTTTTGTTTTGATTTAAAATGAAAAAAAAAGAATGAAGAAGATAGGATGAACAAAAAAAAAAGGGTTCAAATCTGGATCGGATTTTGGGTCTGGTTTTGGGTCTGGTCGGGTTAGTGAGCTTCAGTGGTTGGGTTTGTAATTAAACTGAAGTTTGTAGATTTTATGGTCTTTTCTTTTTATTTTTGAATTCTTTTTAATTCATTTTTTAAATAAAAAAAATAAGAGGTCCATATGAGATTTTTTTGACCCCTAGTGGTCCATATCAGCATTTGATCCTTAGTTTACCTATTTTTGCTGCTATCACTAAGATCAAACAAGTTATAAACATAGCCATAATCAATGGACTAAAGTCTTATAAATCTTAAACAAACACTTTAAGATATGAATTGTATATACAAGTTGTGACGCAAGAAAGTAATAAAAAATTAAGTATGACACGTTATGAAAGTTTGAACCATAAATAATAGTAGACAACAAAAAGGGCTATATGTAAAACCTGACACATACATGATGCTTAAATAAAGGACAACACACATAGATCTCAATGTCGGCGGTCGGCCTAATGTAACGTCGTCTTCCCCACCCATTCTTCCTTATAGTGGTATTGGGTTTGTATTGAACAAGATTAACATGCAATCTCTATAAAATTTAAAAGATAAATTGAAACCCACATAATAATCATTGCAAGCCCAAAACAAAATATAATACAAGTAACCCACCATTTATGAGTTCAACGTAAAAAAACAACAACATACAGACCATTTAAAGCACACACAACATAACAGGTATTTTGACACCCAAATTCTAAAATATATACAACCAGCGTAAGCAAGCAAAATAACTCATATCACATAAAATCTCTATTTCAATAAAACCAATTCACGCCAGGCATAACTAAAATACATATATCTTTATCATATTCATACATATCACTCGCAATCGCTGTTATACCACACAAACAACAAAAGCTAACAACAATTATACAAAACTAAATAACAAGTAAGGCATTTTCCGTGCCTAGCGCGGCATAGCCCTAGTTATTCATATTTTTATGAGTTTTAATAGTTGTGGTTTTAGCTATAATAAATACGACCTCCCTAAATGCGTATTATATATTTGTTTATTTTGAAAATAATAAATCTGAAAATTATTGAAATTAGGTCTATTTTAATTTTTATGTGTTCATATGGAGATTATAAATAGGATATGCTAATATGTTTTCATCTTGTGATGTATTTTATGATATTTTTATGACGATATATTATATATACTAAATATCTTGATATAAATGCGCAAAGTGCAAGAGTTAAAAATATTTTTAAACATAGCATCATTATTTGATATATTGTTTATATTTTGTATAACAACGTTTTGATTTATTAGAAAGATTGTAGATATTTTAGCAAACTATATTTGTCAGATATGTTAACGAAAGAGTTATGGAAATTTTTGAATTTTAGAATAGCTAGGATGAATATTCTACGAAACTATACTTAGTTGACTTTCTGTTTATACATTAGATCCTGTAATTTAGAAATACAATTTTTTGTGATGTCACTGATAATATATATAGAAGATAATATAATGTAGCAAATTAAAAAAAGATTATATTGGGTTCGATGAAACATTTTATAAATAAAAGATATACTATATTTTGTGAAAACACTAATGAAATAATGCTTAACACAAACTGTAATATTATTAAATAACTTGTGTGGGAATAAAATATAAGAATTATTATCTTATAATTGAAAATAAAATAAAATCGTAAACATTAAACTAGTAAGTTGCATAGATTTTCGATATGTTCTACAAAATTGATAAAGTATTTGAACTGGTTATAATTTGTATCTATTCTATTAAAAAGGAGTCATTCTTATTTTTTTGCCCTTCTTATATCCTGAAATATTATATATTTTATCATTACTTTTTCAAAGAGAGTTATTCGCTCTTTAAGAGTAGAAAGGTAATTTATTTAGTGGATTTACTTATAAAATTAAAGTTTCATAGCTTCCTTATATTAATATGCATATTTTAACTTCCACTTAAATTAAACCCAAAATTTGTTGGACCCAATCTATATTATTGTTTGTGAAGTGATTTTTCTTCTGAACTTTCAAATTAAAACTTCTAGTGTTTATATTGTTTATACCCTTAATGAATAATTAACAAATAACTTTTAGATACTTGTTGATAAATTAATATATACATATATATTGGCCAAAAAATAAAATCATATTTTAAAAAGAAAAGAGTAATTCGTTTACATCTAATGTTGTTATCTCAAAAGAAAATTTTAAACATATATTATTGATATTAAAAATAGAAAGACGTATAAACACTAAATAAGTTAAAAATCAAATTTTGTAATTTAATTTTTAAATATTAATATTAAGAAATAGAAAGATGTATAAACATTAATAAAGTTTAAAAATTAAATTTTGTAAATTAGGCATGCATGTGCGGGGGCAAACTACCTTGTTAGTTCTTTCTGAAATATGAAAGAAAGTTTTTCCTGTAAGATTAACTTTTATGATTTCTATTATGAAATCTACCCAAAACCAAAATCTAGATTTATATTTAATTCAACCCTAATAACTTTCTAAAGAGAAGAAAGAAACATACTAACCTTTGATCCATTGAAGATTGTGTAGATTGACTTTTCCTCCCTTAGACATTTTCCCTTTAGTGATTCTTTGATGAATAAGAATCTAAATCCTTCAATACTTTCCTTTGACATCTTTTCTATTATGTGGTTTTTAAAGAGCTTTTATCATCATCAAATAATGGGAGACACTACCCTTATTTATATTAAAAGAAGGGGTGTCATAAACCAACACAATCATTCACTCATAACCACTACTAACAATATAAATACATAAATGTATATTATATCTTTATGATCATAGGATGAAGAAAATTCATAAATTAAAGTAAAGGAGGGGGTATATCAATACACCCATATTCTAATGTTTTAATCGAAACCAATTCATCATGGTGTCGTCTTTAATATTAGAATCTAAATTTGTAATATGAACTTAATCTTTATATTGAACCAATAGACACATAGGTCAAATAAGAATATAAAATATTTTTAAATTCTCCCACTTGACCTTTGTGTCACCTTAATGGTCTAATATCAATAATGCACGCTTTTATATCAAGTTCACTTGATCTTTACTAAAATTAGAAATGATCGAATCATGGCGGTTGTATGTCATTTAATCGGCATAATTCCTTCCATGTATCACAAAACAATTCTAACTTTACATTATCCTTATATGAGAAGAACCTTTATTGTCAAAACTTTATCTTATGTTATCTTTAGACCTTAAGTGTATACACATCATTTAATAATAACATTTTTACTAAATCAGAAACTAACTTTAAGTGAATTCCTAGGTGTCAAATATTTCCATAACTATTGTAGCAAGGCTTTATCTATAATACCCATAAGTTCTTAAATGGCCATTGAACGCCTTGGGTGGTAAAGCTTTAATTTGCGGATCCGCTATCATTATATCATTTCTTATGTGCTCCAGTGACACTATGTTTCTGAACTTCTTTTTTAATAGACAAGTAGTTTAACTTAATATGCTTAGCACCATTAATATACTTGTCATTCTTTCAAAACAAGACAGCTGCGAAATAATCACCATAAACTCTCAACGACTTGGCTATAATTAATGTCGATAATCCAAAGGCCTGAGATAAATTTTCACAGTCACTATTCATGAACTGTGACCTCAAAGCATGTCACAATTCAGCCTTAATAGTGGAAGCATCAATGACAGACTGCTTTCCACTTTTCTCTATATTGTTCCTCTCAATTAATAGGAACAATAGCCATATGTTGATTTTTTTACCATCAATGCATCCGATATAATCTGAATCTGAATATCCAATGACCTTTAACTAATTGGATCTCTTTTATGTAAGCATGTTCTCGATTGGTGCCTTGCAATTACCAGGGGTCCTTTCTTTGTAGCTTTCCAGTGGTTCATTCTGGGGTTACTTTCATATTTGCCCAACTTTCCAATATCAATGCTGATATCAAGCTGAATACATGTCTGATATAGTTTAGACTCCCAAATATTGATGTCTAAGGAAATCTTTCTATTTTCTTTATGCTCCAATTCATTCTTAAAACATTACATTTTACTAAACTTTCTCCTTCTGAATTGGAGTTATTCCTACTGAGTATTTTATTTAATATCTCTCGAAGATCTTACTGATATATCATTTCTGATACAAATTCAACAGTCCTTGTGATCTATCTCGAAAGATTTCTATTCCGATCACATAAGATGTCTCACCCATATTTTCCATTTCAAAATTCTTAGAGAGATATCTCTTCACATTATAAAACATACCCATGTCATTTGCAGCAAGCAAAATATCATCAACATGTAGGACTCAAAATCACAAACTTACTCCCACTGATCTTAATGTAGATACATCGATCAACGATGATCTATACAAAACCATATGACGTGATGGTATCATTAAACTTTATATACCATTGTCGAGAAGCTTGTTTTAGTCCATATATTGACTTTCTCAGCTTACACACCAAATTTTCTTTTCCTACGACCACGAAACCTTCTGGTTGGTCCATATATACTTCTTCATCAAGATCTCCATTCAGAAAGGCGGTTTTCACATCCATCTGGTGAAGCTCAAGATCATAATGAGCCACCAAAGCCAAATTTTTTTTAAGAGAATCCTTCTTTGAAACTGGAGAGTATGTTTCTTTATAGTCAATGTAATCTTTCTGAGTGAAACCTTTAGCAATAAGGCAAGATTTGCGTCTTTCAATTTTACCTTTCAGGTCACGTTTAGTCTTACAGATTCATTTACAACCAGCAGTTTTGAAACCATCAGACAACTCTACTAAGTCCCATACATGATTATCACTCATAGATTTAATTTCTTCTTTTGAAGCATCAAACCACTCTTCAGAATTGTCACTTTCCATGCCCATTTTGAATGAGATCGGATCTTTATCCATGCTTAACTCACATTCATTTTCAATAGTATAAACCACATAATCGTTTGAAATGGCAGATCTTCTTTCTCTTCGAGATCGCCTTATAGGTTATTTGTGGTTCACTATTTTCTTTTTGAATTATGAGAGGTTCATCAACAGTATTTGCAACTGGTGGAACTGGCACATCATTATGTTGTTATATTGTGTCATTAAACTCAGATGTAACAATAGGAACAACTACCTCAGGTGGAACTACAGGTGAAGAAACTTCAACCTGAATTTCAGAAATATCCACCTTTTGCGGTTCACCACTCCCACTAGTTTCACCATTTTCAATGAACCTAGCATTACCCGAATCAACTATTCTCGTACTATGTTTAGGGCAATAAAATGTATATCCCTTTGATTTTTTCATGACAACCAATGAAAAATCTACTGTCAGTCCTAGAATCAAATTTCTTTGGGTTATATTGCCTTATTTCTACTAGGCAACACCACACACGTAGATGTCATAAACTAGGTTTCCTTCCCGTTCACAATTCATAAAGGGACTTAGAAACTGCCTTACTAGGAACCCGGTTCTTAATGCATATATCCACAACGAAAGGGGTAAATAGAATTTACTTAACATGCTCCTAACCCCTTTATTAAAGTATGTTTCTGCCTTTCAAATACAACATTTTGATGAAGAATATCGGGTATAATTTATTGTGCAAAAATGCACTTTCAAATGGACCAAACCATGATATTATCCACTTTCATTGATTTTGTTTTTTTAATATGATCTGACAACTGAAAACTTTACTGTGTCATAAGATGCGTTAGTCACTTTCTTTGTTGTCGACTGCAATCATAATGAGTTTACTAATTAATGGTTGACCTTTCATGCATGCACATACTTTGTTTTCTTATATTTATTTGAAACTTTCTACACTCACAATCTTTAATGGTAACTTTTTCAGAGAAAGGACAACAATAACAGTAAATGGTTTACAATTCATCACTGTTAGTTTCCTCATCTTAGAATTCTCTTTCTTAAACCATTAACGAATTCATGTATTCGTAACTTTTCAATTACATAAACATTTATTGTTTCTCATCTTACTTTATGAGAGCAACAACAGGACAATAAAAACCCAAATTTGTTTTAACTATTTGTTCATGCAAATATATATATTACGTATGTTCCTTACGGAAACTAATCCAACATTAATGATTATTGTATCCTATGTTATTAGTGCCATATATATGCTCATAGATCATGAAACACATCTTTATGCATTTTATGCATGCAACATTTTTTTTTAAGAAATGACCAGATCATTATTGCATTTCAATCTAATAATTCCTTGAAATTATGGTGTCATTAACAAATTATGAACACACGTTAAAACGGATAAGCCGTATATGTTCATAAATTTTCTAAGCACTTAATGGGTGAATTAACTAATCTAGAATTGCTCTGATACCAAATGTAAGATTAACTTTTATGATTTCTGTTATGAAATCTAACCAAGACCAAAATCTAGATTTATATTTAATGCAGCCCTAATAACTTTCTAAAGAGAAGAAAGAAACATATTAACCTTTGATCTATTGAAGATTATGTAGATTGACTTTTCCTCCCTTAGACCTTTTCCCTTTAGTGATTCTTTGATGAATAAGAATCTAAATCCTTTAATACTTTCCTTTGAGATCTTTTCTATTATGTGGTTTTTAGAGAGCTTTTATCATCATCAAATAATGGGAGACACTACCCTTATTTATATTAAAAGAAAAAGTGTCATAAACCAACACAACCCTTCACTCATAACCACTACTAACTATATAAATACATAAATGTATATTATATCTTTATGATCATAGGATGAATGAAATTCATAAATTAAGGTAAAGGAGGGGGTATATCAATACACCCAGATTCTAATGTCTTTCATCCAAATCAATCCATCATGGTGTCGTCTTTAATATTAGAATCTAAATTTGTAATATGAACTTAATCTTTATATTGAACCAATAGACACATAGGTCAAATAAGAATATAAAATATTCTTAAATCTCCTTCCTCTTTCAATCAATATGTAGATTATAGTTTTACTTTTCGTTTCTATTCGAGTAGTATTTCTTTGCCATGATGCTATCTTGATTCAAATAAAAAGCTTTCTGATTTTCATCCGTTCTTTTGACAAATCAAGATTAGAGTTTTTGGGTTCTTCTTCGTTTGTGACTTTTTTTGATTTTACTACATGTTTGAACCGAGTTTTCTCAGAGAGGATAAACTCGTCGGTGGGTTGATTACAAAGTTTGTTTCTTTTATTGATAATTTTAAATGGAAAGAGATACAAAAGTCAGAGGTATGCCTCCAGGATTCTCTACC
>CAJHQQ010001446.1:0-96468 GCA_905132885.1 Moricandia moricandioides | reverse complement strand
GGATCATCATCGTTGGAAACAGTGAGACGAACCTCTTCCACTGGTGATTCGTCTTCTTCTTCGTTGATCTCGGGCTTGTGTAGCTCAAGCGCAGCCATTGTTGTTGTGGTGGCGTGGTGTGTGGGTAAAACTAGGGTTAAGTAAAAGGTGAAGGAGTCGGTGAATATTTGATAGAATCTTTAAAAAAAGATTCGTGAATCTGTAATATATAATCAGATCAAGGATTCGCAGATTAAATATTATAATTTTTTTTTTTGATAAGAATAGAAAAAAATAATAATCAGAGTGTGTCAGTTCCCGAGAAAATCGAAGAGGTAGTTGCAAAGAATTAAACCACGCTTTCACTAACTTGTCGCCTCCGTAAGCGGGAAATAATGCTCCTAAAATTTTAAGTCGAAAAAAAAAACTATTTAGAGTAAAAGTAAAACCATAGTATATTACTATGAGATCTTTTATTTATTCAAAAATATATTATGAGATCTTTTATGGGAAAATCTCTCAATTATATATTTTTGAAGTTTTTTTTGTTACAAAACTAGATCTCAAAAAAAAATACCAAAATAGATTTTTTTTTTTTAAAAAAGTTTTAGTTTTCTGATTTTTTTTTAATTTTAAGTTTCACCTCCAAAACTTCAACTTACAAATCTAAACCTTAAGTCTAGATTAGCTAACCCAATGAGTATAAATATATAATTACACCATTTAATAAATTTTAATTTAGTCATTTTTTTCTTGAAAACTATTTTGGTGACAAATTTTTTTAAAATCTATCTTAAAATATTACTCATATCTTATTTACTTTATAATTATCACTTATACTAATATGCAAATCTTTGTGATTTTTAGTGTTTTATTTGGTGATAATTTTTAGTTGAAGTACATAAATACTTTTAACAGAAAAATAGTATTTGTGTATTTTTTTGTTATTTTAAAATCAATTCTCTCAAATAGCCTTTTAAGGTTTTTATCACCAATAACCTTAAAATAATTGAAATATCCTTTTTATTTAAAAAAAATTATTTTTATTTTTATTTTTTAGTTTTAAACTTCACTTGGAGAATTGCCCCCTATAACTTTAAACTATAAGTCTATATTAATTAATTTTATTGGTATAAGTATATAATTACACCCTTAATAAAATTTATTTTAGTCATTTTTCTTCATAAAAACTATTTTTATGACAAAAATATTTTAAGGCTATATTAAGGTAGTTGTCTATTTTAAAAATTGTTTTAAAAATTACAGTATCGTAACCGCTCATACAAATTAAAATCTACTAAAATTCTTGTAAGATCTCAAATGTTTTTCTTTAAGATCTCAAATGTTTGTGTTTATTTTCTCATTCAATCACTAAACTAGGACAATGAGCCTATATATAAGCTAAGTTTTAAATATAAATTCAGGCTTTGTGAGATTGTTTCGTGCAAAATATTATTAGTTTTCAGTTTTTTTTTTCATGCATGATGCACAAAACAAAAACCACACTCTCAAAAAAGAATACCGTATTCCACACTCCATTGACAGTAGCTCTCACATACGATACGAAATACAAACTGTAAAAAACAAAACACCGAGACTTGTAACCAACAGGTCTTCGCATTTTTATTATCATAATCATGTAATTAGTTTAATTTCATTTATTTAATACAACTCCTAAACAAAAAAAAAATGAAGAATACGGAAAATAAATAAGCGAGGGGTTCACGCAAACAGAAGAAGCTCAACTAAACAATATTGAGCTTCAAGAATAAAACAATAAAATGAATATTGTTAGTAACTTCTACAATATTGCTTTTAATAAAGAATCTGTAAACTCTTTGAAACTTCTTCGTTCAATCAATTTTCCTCAGAAGAGCTCAGGCTGAAAAGTAAAAATATAAATGAATAGTCAAGAAATATACAATTATAATTAATAAATTAATTAAAATCATACTAACCCTTTGTCTACAATCACGACAGTACGAATTTCGCAATTAGCAAACCTGTAAGAGAACATAAAACGTGTTATTGACCAAATAATTATAAAATTTATACAAGGAATTAACAAGTTGCAATATTGCAAAAGATAATTTGTGTATAACCTCTTGCAAAGGTCGTGTCTAACAGACTTGTCACAATCATTTGCAAACACATACAACATATGCTGCAAAACTATGCCATGGCTAACAACTGCGACCTCTTTCTCTGGTCTCTTCCATAACCTAATTATGAATAAAATCCTCAGTTCTCTAACAATATATGCATTTTTTATTCAAACTTCACAAAGTTAATTAGACTGAGAAGTGTTACCATTTCATGAACTCTAACCCTCTCGCAAAAATCTCTTCTTCGGATTCTCGAACATCAGGTCTCCAAAGATTGTCCTCTTCACTTTCCATCTATAATATGATCCAAGATATAATATCAGAGAGATCACCATTTGTATCCATACTATATATATATATATAAAAGAAGATCTTTGCCTGAGAGAAATCAATGGTGGGGAAAAGAGTTTGATACTCGCTCACGTTTCTTCTCATATCAGGAGGACGTACTCCCTGCGTGCACATACATATTTGATATTCCATATATATTATTTACTTTAATTTTTCCGAATGAATTTGTTTTAATTTACGATGAATATACGAGACATTTGGCCATGTATCAATCATACATTACGGTCTCGAGCAACCTCTAGGGCCAAGATGGAAGGGCTGCTTGTCATATTGTGTTGTCTATCTTCATTTCCAAAAACTCCAACCGCTGTTTGCATAGTTCTGTATATACACCAAAACATAATGAATCCAAGTCACCATCAAAACATTTTTCGGTGTTTTCACATATAATAAAAGATATTTTAAATCACTATAATAAATGTATCATTTTCTATATTTTTAAATTTTAATAAATACTAATTTAATAAAGTTAATTGACTTTTTTAATGTTTACAATATTTTTATAGAAAACTCAAAAGTCCATAAATTTTTTTTTAAAACATCTATTTTAACGAAAAGTATGGAGTATAATCAACTTTAAGGTCTTCGTTTCTTCAATGTGAATATTATTACCTCAACAAGGGTGAAGTTACAACTAGCTCAACCCTCTTTAACACCCCGTTTGAAACAAGACGTTCGCGGAGATTCTCAACCTTAAGAGGAGCATTACACGATTAGAGACAATACTCTACACCAATAAGTATTATAATGATAATTTTCCTTAACGTGAGACTTTCAGTTGTAGAATTTGTTTTACCTGTTGGTGACCATGATCAGTAAGTGGAGCATCGAACAGACGAGGAGACAACAATGCATTCCTATCCTTCTCAGCTTCAACGTTATGTAACGCTTGGCCATGTCTCAACTTGAATAAAATAAATAATAAGCATGATTAGTACGTATTAAGTGATGGCTTGTGTGTAGTTACTCAGCCTTATTTAGAGTTTGTGACTTACCAAGTGGATGATTTTGCAGCTCTCCAAGGGGTACAAGAATCTTGCATCCATTCCTACACATTAAAATTTTTATTTAAAAAAAAAAACTAATTTACATATCTACATATATGCGCATACATTAACAAGAACAATAAAAAATTATTTACGAGATCATTATCAAGTAAAAGACTATAAATAATTAATTGCAAATATCAGACCTTTCAAAGAAAATGTATTTTGGCAGAAAAGTAGATCTCAAGGGGTTTCCTTTTGATCTCAAGGTTATAGTTATATGATGATATTGGTAAGCAAAATAATGAGCTATTATATAGTACTTGAAATATTAAAGACCACACATGTGGAAGTCGACTTGTACGTAAACTCTCATGCAATTACAAGTCAAATCTTTGACTCATTCTTCACTTGGTATTACTTAATAACGTATAGCAACGTAACAAGCTATTTCAAATGATATGGAGTATTTTTTTAGTAAAATAATATTTAAAATTAATACAGGAACAATTAAATTAAGAATCACGATGAATGTAAATAATCAGGGGATTGTCCTGTATATATGATCATGAATATTTCAGTATATATATCACATGACAAGTTCAATTTTTGTGCTTGGTTATCATTATATGATGCAAATTTATTCGATTTGTGCCTTTTCTATTGTGTATTAATTTGAGTTGGATCATACGTTATGACTGCTGATTTTTCATTCAATTTTTCAAAGGATATTGGAGCCAAATATGGGATCAATTACGTAGAAAAAGGAGACAAAAGCCATCGTACCTAAAATTCCAAAAAAAATGTTAATATATATTGCCTTTAGCTGGAAAGGTCATACCAGTTAGTCCTTTTACTCGTTTTAGATTTGAAACTAAAGAAATATTCTAGTTTAATCCTAAAAATATTTTTGTCACAAAAATAGATTTTAAAAAAAAATTAATTTGTTAGGGTTTTAGAAGTGAAATTTAGAGTTATGGGCGAAATTTCTAAAATGAAATTTAAAATTTTTAAAAATCAAAATTAAAATTTTAAAAATAAAAAAGAAATTATTATTTTTAAAAAATTATTTGGTGACAAAAACTTTAAAATAACTATAAAAGAGAATTGACCTTGAAATACATGTCAATCGTTGTTTAAGATAACTAAAGATAGTTGTCGTGAAATACATGTCGAAATATTTTCTTTTTTCCCATGTCAAAATATTATAGTTAGAAATTCTCACACATCTAAACATCTGTGACTAATCTAGAAATTTTTAAAATTACAAACACGATATTTATTCAAAAATAAAAGTCTAGATATTTTCTTTCATTTTTATATCCATAATAAAATTACTAAATTTCTTCATACATTTGATTCTTATCACTTCTATCTAAATTTATATTTTCAAAATGAAACTACTTGAACTTAATATCCTCGTAATCGATGCAGGTTTCAATTTGCTTTCAAAATCGAATCATCTTGATATTTGGTTCAAAAAATGTAAATATTATTTAATATCAAACACATTCTCAATGAAACAATTATGGTTTACTTCTCGCATCTATCATCACTCTTAACTCATGTTTAACCTCTACGAATCTAAAAAAAAATGAATGTAACAAAATACTCTCTATTTTTGTTCCACCTTTGCTCTAATCTTATCCTCAAGTAACTCCACATCAAGTCCATACATTCTGTTCAGAGCCTGCATGTTCTCTAACGTCTCTTTCAACGTTCTGCTATCACTACCATCACATCTCAAATGTTGCATTGGACCATGCAACAGCTTGTTCACTATACTTCTGGTTAGATCCTCCACTGCTTTCCTCGTCTTCTTGTCCATGTCATTACCATGTTTCGACATGAATCTCTCAACCAAACCAGCTCTTGTTCTCTCACAATACTCCCTTAGCTTCTTGATTGTTGGAACCGTCTCCAACGAATCTCTCCACGCTTCAAACTGTTTTGATTCCTCTGTGATGATACCCTGAGCTTCCATTGCTTTCTTCGCCCTGTCTTCTTTATTAGCAGCAACCACTTCCTTGAGATCATCCACGTTGTAAACTCGTGCACCGTCTAGCTCAGAGACACAAGAACCAACGTTTCTAGGAACAGAGATGTCAACAAAGAGCCTCCCATCTAGAACAGGAGGGAGAGTCTCTACGTGCTCTTTTAAGAACAATGGTGACTCTGAGGCTGTGCTAGTAAACACTACATCAGCTTCTCCAGCACATGCTAGCATCTCACCAAAGGGTTTATAAATAATCTCAACACCAGGCGGCATCTCTTGGCGTATAGCTGCAACTTTCTCTTCGCTTCTATTCACAACCACCATTCTAGTGCATCCCTTAGCAACCAAGTGCTTAATCACAAGCTTCCCCATCTTTCCTGCACCAATGACACACATCCTAGCAGATGATGCATGTGCTGGAAGCTTCATGAGAGCAAGCTCAACGGCAGCAGAGCTGACGGAAACAGCCCCCGCAGCGATGTTTGTTTCAGTCCTAGCACGCTTACCAGCAGTGATTGCCTTTTTAAATAGCCCACTTATATGCCTCCCAAACCCATTGACTCCTTGACCTAAGTTAACAACTTGTTTAACCTGTGAAAGTATCTGACCTTCTCCTAGGACAAGAGAGTCTAAACCAGCTGAGACTTGAAACAGATGTTGTGTGACTTCCTTGTCGTAGAGCAGAAAACGGTGTTGACAGATCTCTGAAACTGGGATTCCACTTGTCTGCAAAGAATAAACATTATGTTAACATTTTTCTAATGATGGAGAGAACATGAAGTATCAAATGGTTAAAGAGAGGGAAACAACCTTAGACATCCATTCAGTGACTTCTTTGACACCACGGTGCTGAGACAGAGCCAGAACATAAATCTCCATACGGTTGCAAGTACTGAGAACAGCAGCTTCTTCAATATGATTCAAACCGCATAACTCGGTGATAGCTCGTGGCCATTCAGCTTCGGGAATAGCGAGCTTCTCACGCATCTCAACAGGAGCTGTGTGGATGTTGAGTCCAATCACTACAATGCTGCTTTTTTCCTTTGTGTATCCTAGTCACAATCAATCAGAGAGTTCAATAAAAAAATTAAAAACAGAACTAGTATACAATTATGCAATTAAATATACAGCTCAGGGATTAAAGAACAAGCTCAAAGATGATTACTTTTACGTCAAACAAGAATCAAAATGTTGAATAGCTAATTAAAAATTCAAACTTTGGAAAACAAAGAGACAGAACAAGCTCAAAGAAGATTGCTTTTAGGTCGAAACATGAATCAAAACGTCGTATAGATAATTAAAAATTCAAACTTTGGAAACAAAGAGACAGAACAAGCTCAAAGAAGAATGTTTTTACGTCGAAACATGAATCAAAACGTCGTATAGATGATTAAAACTCAAACTTTGTAAACAAAGAGACAGAACAAGCTCAAAGAAGACTGCTCTTAGGTTGAAACATGAATCAAAACGTCGTATAGATAATTAAAAATTCGAACTTTGGAAAACAAACACGAATCTCAAGTGCAATCAGGAGGCAGAGCAAACAAAAAAAAAAAAAGGAAGAGACTCGTACTGTCAAGAGCAGAGGACTTGAGCTGCTCCAGAGCCGAGATGCTAGTTGCCTTGGATGAAGAAACCTCGCAACGTGCACTCTGGATCAGGACTCGTCTTGACCCGTTGTTCATCGGGAGAGCACGAGTCCCAATCAGCGGCGGTGGAGAGGAAGACGGTTCATTTGGATTCGATAACAAAGTCTTCAGCTTTGAGCTGACAAGGAAGGCATTAGAAACCGCCATAGAGTCCCAACACACGCAAAACCCTCTTCGTCTCTGGAATTCGAATCCTAGAGATTACGAATCGAGCAGACAAAAGATGGATTAGAATGCGATGTCGGAGTGACAATGAGGAAACCCACCTCTTCGTTCGAGGTTTAGGATCATGAGCGTGTATTAGTTGAACCAGAAACGAACAAACAAATAATAAAAAGGAAGAAGCAGGTGAACCCGGGTCGGGTCAAACCGGGTTTAAATATTTCGTCAAGCCAAAACTATTGACCCCAGAAACTGAGGCTTTTGATTGGACGAAAAAATTCTAATTGAAGTGTGAAAGGAATATCAAATTGAGATGCTGTAATTTTGGCGGGTGGACAACACGTTTTTATTTATCCACTCACTCGTCATGATTTATTTCACGCGTAATTTGTTTTTACATCTGAATTTTCTTTCTGTGTATTTCCGACCATTTAAACTCAAGCTTTAATGTTATTTTTATGATAAATGAGAAAGGTGTGTGACAATCCTACAAAAGCCATTCGGTAGAAGATGAAATGAGGCAAGCAAGTAAAACTGTTTTTACAACGTGTAAATATACGTTGGACCGTGTCATTGTGGTTTAGATGGTAAAAAAATAAAACTGAGACGTTAACATGTTTCAGGTTCAACACATTTGTTATCTGAAACTAAATTACAATTATCCTGGTCACTTAACATGAATATAGATTCATACTTTAGGGTTCATTTAAATATCCGGAGAGATGATCGGACTATATCTTTTTTTTTTGTTAGTTTAGATATTTCCATAGATTTGATATACCCAAATTAATTAAAAAATAGCATAAAAATTATTGGTATTTTGATTGGTGAGCTGGCTGAAGAACCCACATCATTGGTATGTCATGTATAAAAATTATGCGTGGAATTCATTACTATCGGCGAATTCATAATGCGTATAGTCGTCGTTATTGAAATAATTTCTTGCATGCTATTTAATATTTGTAGTCAACTTTGAAGAAATAACGGGTATCAGAATTGTTTCAAAAGACAAAAAAAAAAACGGGTATCAGAACTAAAGAACAAGTATGATTTGAATATGAGGGCTGGATACTATTTTGACACAGTAAAAACAACTATATTTTAAGATTTTCGGTTTTGTAATAATTTATAGAAAAATTGCTAAAAATAGCACAAGTTACTTACTATTTTGTAAAAATATTTTCAATCAAAAATATATTAGTATTTAGGTTTACATTTTATTAATTATTATTTTGGGTTTAGTGTTGAAATGATAGGATCGAGTTTCTAAATGTTTTATAAATATTTTTTAAAAATAATTTAGTCTATTTTTTCATAATTTAAAGGTATTTTTTTAAATTATCATTCATTAAAGGTGAATTTACGAAGTGATATCAAATTTGTGAAAGAATTGTAATTTCCCAAAACTTATATGTGTTTCTTGGGGTTCTTGGAGCAGAATTGAAATCTCAATCTCATATTCAGATTATAATTAAAATATGGACAGAGTCAACTACTGTGGGAACTAGGCAGCCATAAAGTCAACAGCAGGCCTAAGAGCATCTCCAAGGAGAAACCTCATTTTAAGGGTGGAGAATCCTCAAAATGAAGTTTTGAGGGTGATATGCTCCAAGAAGAAACTTCAAATTTATTTTTGAAATTTTATGTAATTTGTATCTTAGTCCTCAACTTTAATATAAATTATTTATAGTCTTTAAACTTTATAGAGATAGATAATATATACATATTAAAAATATGAAACACAATATTTATAAATACAATTTATTACAACACATGAATGTATAGTAATAATATAAAATCCACCTTAATTCATAAAATAAAATATAAATTATTCACTATTGTTATCTCCATAGTGTTCCCAAAAATGATCAATTAACCCATTTCGAAGTAAAAAATGAGTCTATTTTATTTTAGTTTTAACATTTTTATATATTTTATATATTAATAATACATATATATATATATGTATATATAAGATATATTTGAATATTTAAGTGAAATATAGTTATAAGGATTAAAGTGATAAGAAAATTAAAGTTAGTACAAATATATGTGAATTATAAATTTATAAGGACTAAAATGTAAATAGTGTTTTGAGAGCTTGAATAGTGGAACCTCAAATTTGAGGTTTCACTATTCACGCCCTCAAAATTTGAGGATTTGAGGGTCTCTTGGAGAGTAAAAAACTTCAAAATTTGAGGGTTTGAGGGCCTCTTGGAGATGCTCTAACATAGACAAAATCAAGCCAAGAAAGCTAACCAACCACACTTGAAAATAATGTGGATCAAGTAAGCCATTCAACTACTAATTCATTGAATATTTATTGTACATGATAGTCAAAATCAAAACATTTAGATGTTGGTTTGAGTTTTGATTTCTGTTATCAGCTAATTAGCTTGAATAATTATATGATTTTATGCTTTGCACCTGGATTTGGTAACTTTTATTATACTAATCATGTTCATATATTGTAAGCAAAACCTTCATTTCCTCTTTGCTAGTATTTCTCAATTCTATATCTTCTCTTCTATAAGATGAAAATAGATGTATTGAACAAATTAACATGTCAGCATTTAAGTAACTTCTTAAAAATTACAATAGCCACCACATCATAAAGCTACATAAGATGTTGGAAGCAAAATAAGCCAAAACATTACATGACACCATAGTCACTACAACTAAAGACGGCCAAGCTCTTAAAAATCTATTATGAACAAATAATCTTTTATGGTATCAGTGACACCAACGGTTGGTGTTCAAGAAACAGAAGACATTCGTTGTCATTCTTAGTCACTCTCCAAACCCCACTAACTCCCTCAAGAAACAGAAGAAGTGAAAAGGGCCTTTTTGTAGTGTTTTCTATTCCTTATTTGGGTTATTTAGGCTCATCATACAGCCCACTAGGTTTTGTTCACATCTTATTGGGCCTCAATTGCATGATAACCTTTGCTCTGAAATTAGCCTTGTTCAAATTTGGTAAGTTGAAAAGTTTAACTGGGAAGCTCTTTTTGAACTGCGATCCAAATCATAATTAATTAGGCTCATCGATAAAAGCCCACCACAGTTTTGTTCACATGTTATTGGGCCTCAATTGCATTTTACCCTTCGTTTGTCCTAAAAAGGAAACTAGGTTACTATATAACCCAACTGCAAATTCTAAAACTGAAACTATTTAACTAAATTCAAACAACTTTTAAACCCGACCTACCCTATATAGTTAGTGCCTATACAAGAAAAATTCCCTTTATGTAAAATACTAAAAGTGTTGATAGTCACGTAAAGATAAAAAAGATGCTACTTTAGAGTGAGACTGGTTAGATTTTGGCACCCTCGTGTCCTTACTTTAGAGTGTGATTGGTTAGACCTTGGCACCCTCGTGTTTTACGTTTTAGCCGTAACCTAACAGGATAAAATCATGTACGTGTTACACAGCTCACACTGGGCCATTGATTTACAAACAAAACGTCATTTATTCCCTCTTTTAATTATTAATTTCCCTAATCTTATACATTATTTTAAAATAACACTAGCTTATATTAATTAGATCTATATAAATTTTTTTGTAGATAATGATTTAATGAGTACATTTAGTTTTATAATAAAGCTCTTGATTGTGGCTTAGCGTATGAAAGTTTCATTCTCACAATTATTAAATACTTGACGTCGCTCTTGTGCAAACGTATAGTAAACGTTCTTATCCCACGATCCAAGGGAATGTGACGATTGCTCTTTACCTTTTTCCACCAAATGATTCCAATCTCAAAACCGTCTTTTATTTTATTGAATATAAATCTCTCTTTCTTTATAACTGAATTAAGTGTGGGCATTTCGGATATCGATTCGATTATTTTGAATATCGGATAAATTCGATAAAGAATTAAAAGATCTATTTACTATTTTTGTTCAAATTCAGTTCGATTTAAATAATAAAACTAATAACTAAAAATAGCTAAATTCTTTCAAAATTTTAGAATAATTTAAATACTTTTTAATAATATTTTATGTAAATACTTTTAAAATTATATATATGATTATATTATATATATACATAATAGTAATTTATATATTTGAATATCCGTTTGGTTTTCAATTTGATTCAACAGTTATTTTACATATGAAATATAAAACCGTTCTGATATTTAAGAGTTTCGGATCGATTTTAGTTTGGAGTATTTCGGTTGAGTTTCGATCCGGTTTTAGTTTGGACAATTTGGTTCTGTTTTTTTTCCCAAGTCTGATCAGAATATCATTTATATTAATTACAAATTCGCCGCACTAAACCAAGTAATTAAAAAGCGAACCAAAACTTTCCAAAAGTAGATTCGCAAAACCAGCATTAGTCCATTGCCACCTTTTGTCTCCACCACTTAGCTTTACTCTCACACAAGTGTCTGCTCTCACAGGGAGATGTCTACTTCCGATCAAGATCGCCGCCACCGTCCGTCACGCAACCGTCAACACCTCCCGGTGGTTCCTCGATCAAAAGTCTCGAAACGCGTGCTCCTCCGCGTAGCCTCCGTGGCATGCGGGATCCAGTTCGGATGGGCGCTTCAGCTCTCTTTACTGACTCCTTACGTGCAAGAGCTTGGGATCCCGCACGCCTGGGCGAGCGTGATCTGGCTATGCGGTCCTCTCTCTGGACTGTTCGTGCAGCCGCTCGTTGGACACAGTAGCGACAGGTGCGCGAGCAAGTACGGTCGGAGGAGACCGTATATAGTGGCTGGAGCTGTGGCGATCGGCGTGTCGGTTATGGTAATTGGACACGCGGCGGATATAGGGTGGGCGTGTGGGGATAGAGAAGAAGAGAGGATAAAGACGAGAGCGATTGTGGCGTTTGTGTTAGGGTTTTGGATACTTGATGTGGCTAATAATATGACTCAGGGTCCTTGTAGAGCTCTCCTCGCTGATCTTACTGGTAATTTTTGATTGGGTTCTTCACTTTTTTTTTTTTATATATTTGAATTTGTTTGGGAATTTTCTCGTGAATACAGTCACATGCAAAACATTTTAAAAATACACAAATATATGATCTTTTGGACAGTTAATTTGGTATGTAATATTATTATGGATTGGTCCCTTAGCATAGCTCGAATTATCTGCGGTATGCAATATTATAATTAGTGTTCTAAACTCAATTGTATTGTAGGATTTTTCACTTGTGAATTTAATGAATGGACTCTGTTTTCTTTTGGATTTGGAGATTTTATTTAGGAAGAAGAACATAGTTTGATCAAATGATCCAGACCTTTTGTGAATTGAGAGATGAATAAGGGTGTTTGGATTTGGACATTTTTGGTGATTTTTTTTTTGTCATTTTCCGTAAAGCTAATCTCTTTTTTATTTTTGGATAAATTATAAAGCTAATTTTAGACTTGGTACTTCCAGTTTTTCAGAAGAATGTAGTTGTAATGGATGGTTTTCCTTCTGGGACTTCTGCATATTTGAGACTTTGGGGTGGTTGAATAGAACTTTTGCTACTGCAAGGCAACTTTGTTTCTCTGTTTAGTGTGCTAGAGTTAGCATTAATGCATGTGACTCGAGCTTCCAACAATTTCTCGAGTTGCTGTTTAGCATTTTCTGATAGATAGCTCTTTGAGACAGTATGCCAGAACTAGAACCTGTTACAAGTCAATTCCTTCATTCTAGATTATGTTTTGTGTCTAAGACTTTTTATCAAGAAATCGCAGTCTTGTTGATTTTAATATGATGGGAGCCGCTTCAACATACCTGATAGAGCATTAGCTTTATAGTATATATTACCAAAAAAAAGAACTGCTCTGTTTGTGCTTTAATTCTTGTCCAATCTCTTTCTTTTTCAGAGAATGATAATCGCAGAACCAGAGTAGCAAATGGCTACTTCTCTCTCTTTATGGCTGTTGGCAATATTCTTGGCTATGCTACTGGATCATACAACGGTTGGTACAAGGTCTTCCCTTTTACCAAGACCGTTGCATGCAATGTGGAGTGTGCTAATCTGAAGTCTGCATTCTACATAGACGTAGTCTTTATTGCAATAACTACGGTCCTAAGTGTCACAGCGGCTCACGAGGTGCCTCTTGCTTCATTGGCTTCTCAAACACATGGGCAATCCAGTGGAACAGACGAAGCTTTTCTCACTGAGATACTTGGCACTTTCAGATATTTTCCAGGGAGTGTCTGGATAATCTTGCTTGTTACAGCTTTGACATGGATTGGTTGGTTTCCATTTATTTTGTTTGATACTGATTGGATGGGTCGAGAGATCTATGGTGGTGAACCGAACCAAGGTTCTTTGTATAGTGCTGGGGTGAGTATGGGTGCACTTGGTTTGATGTTGAACTCTGTTTTTCTTGGGATCACTTCGGTGCTCATGGAGAAACTTTGTAGAAAGTGGGGGGCTGGTTTTGTTTGGGGGGTGTCAAACATCATAATGGCTGTTTGCTTTCTTGCAATGATGGTTACCTCATTTGTTGCGTATCACATTGGCTACATTGGCCATGAACAACCACCTGCTGGTATTGTAATTGCTGCAGTATTGATTTTTACAATACTGGGGATTCCATTAGCAGTAAGTATACTGGTTTCATGTTACTCCAGCGATTGATTTGCGCTTAGGCTGTTACTAATGCTACTGTTAACTCTTCCGCAGATAACTTACAGCGTCCCATATGCATTGATTTCAATACGTATTGAGTCCTTGGGACTAGGTCAAGGTGTGCATCTCATTTTAATATTATATGCTCACTGGTTTAACTACAAGTAGTGTTTCTTATTGTAGTTTTGTTGTGGCAGGCTTGTCTTTGGGTGTGCTGAATTTAGCAATAGTCATCCCACAGGTAAGCTATGTTCAAGTATCGTTTTTAGGATTTTATTTTTCACTTTCTGTTCTTGTTTGAACGTGTCTGCATTACTGGAGGGAGTCCATAAAAATTAGTGAAGCATCCATATTCTTTCTTTAGTTGTCTATTAGTAAAACCCCATTATTTGTTTTAGCTGGTGATGGCCTGTGATAAAAAGGATATTGTTATCACTGGTCAAAGATAACAGTTCCCAGTATGGTCTGTAACAATTTGTTTTCAACCATCCTGTCTTTCTTCCCAGCATTCAAACTCGAGATCAGCAACTAACTCAGTTCGGTTATTGTAGTTAGCTAAAAATAGTATGTGTTTTGCAGGTAATTGTGTCTATTGGAAGTGGTCCTTGGGACCAACTATTTGGAGGTGGGAACTCACCGGCACTTGCAATTGGAGCAGCTGCAGGGTTCATTGGCGGAATTGTAGCCATCTTGGCTATTCCGAGAACAAGGATTCAGAAGCCCATCCCTCTCCCATAATGTCCTCTCTTTTTGCTACAAAGTATGTCGCAGTCCCCTTCTTTCTATTACAATTGTAAGCACTTGTCACTGATTAACATATCTGGTTAATGCAAAACAGACAAGTTCAAGCAAGAAACGAATCAAGGGAGTGCGAAGGCATGGTGGAAGGAGATGCACCACTTTGTGTGATTCTTGTCGAATTCATGCAATGACTTCTCGTGTGACTAACTTAATTTGCAGCTTCTAGGATCTAATCCCTTCTGCGTTGGAGCTATGATCCTTGTCTCCACTAGGAGCCATAGAAGTTTACCAACGAAATAATAACACATCAATAAGTTTGTGAGGTCTATGCATCTCTCTCCTTTGTTGGAAGCACCCAAATAGGGCTCTTCTCTGTTTGTTTGTTGTTTGGCTAAAGCTTGTACCAGTGTTTACTACCAAGTAATTGTGAATTATAAGTGATAACCTGTGTACAACGGAGAGTTTATAACGGAAACTGAAATTTCTGAAACTGTTATTATTTTAAGTTTCATTGTTCTTTAAAAATACTCTGAGAAAGAAAACGCAATGATCTGTGTCATTGTGTAGTATAGCAAAAAGTAGAGATGAACCATTCAAATTATCGTGAACAAACCATTCACCGGTTCTAGGGCCAGCAGGTACTAAGAACAGGCATCACAATAGTCTTTCAAAACTATAGTAATAAGCATAATATTAATTATTAGCAAGTAATCACTGTGATATGACTATGACATTAGGAAGATGGATCATGGATGGCTCTTTGTTAAGCACTCACTTTTATTCATTCATCATAACTAGGAGTCTAGGACAATCATATATTACAACACTAGGTTTGGTATAATGCCATAACCAAAATAAAAATAGATAAAAATAATTACTACACGTGTGGGGGCATATGGGACCTCTAAATTGGTTATATTTTTGATACAAAACAAAAGTAAAAAAACGTGGTGTTGCCGACTCACATAACATTGAAAGCTCTATCATTCAAAGTCAACTAAGGCGGCTTTCACACGTCCATCCCTTCTAGACGTTTGAACAAAACTTAACATATCTTTTTCATTAATTAATTACTTGGAGATGGAGTATCTATCTTGCACTACAACGATTTACATTATTTAAATTACTGTCACTTCTTTTTACCTGGAAACCATATTATATATCAGCGTTTTAATTATAGAGAAAGCAAGTAGGAAAATGGAAACGTTAACTTTTCTGGTTAAAGATTATAGTATTGAATCGGAGAAGTCTAATGTGTTGTTCAACGCACTAGGAGAAGGACTTGGGGATATACTCTAAGGACCGTCTGAATATTTTAAGAGAAATTGATAAAAATAACATAAGTTAACTATCCTTTACAAAAATATATTAATATTTAGTTTCACACTTTATTGATTATTGTTTAGGGTTCAATGTTAAAGAGATGAATTTAAGTTTCTAACTTTTTATAAATATTTAAAAAAATTAATTAATTATATTTTCATCAAAAAATAATATTTTTAAAAATTATTATTCATTAAAGATAAATTTGTAAAGTAGTATCAAATTTGTGATAGAATTGCAAATTCCCAATATTTTAAACATATTTTTGACATTAAAACAAAGATGAATCTCCACTTTATGTTATATTTACATTGCATTTTGCTAAGAATTGAATTGGGTTGTTGTAAGCATGCATTCACTATTTCGCCATTTTGATTCTTTCTCTTGTCGCCTTCGGATTACATAAGTGGAAGAGTTTTTTTCCTTTAAGTGAACATTTATAGCTTTACCTAAAAGAAATAAAGTAATTACCTTTTTGTATGAAACAAAGCAATTAACTTTTTATATTTCTAGATTTTTTTCACAAAAAAGAAAGAAAGAAATTGGTAAGTGAAGTCCACCCTGTACTTGTTCATAAGTACAGCTTCTCGTGTCATGTTGCATGCACTTGCCCAAAAAGTTTTTAATATATATATATTTTTAAATAATTTGTCTTTACTTTGGCTTCAATTATTGGATAAATTATTTCCTCCAAACTTTGCTTTTTTAACTCCAATCTCCTCTCTTTCCATGAAGCTTCTAACGCTTTTTTGACGAGTGAAATGTGAAAAAAAAGTGAAAACTCATATGATTATTCGAAGAAAATTCACTGACCGAAGAAAAGATTCTTATTAATTATGGTACGGTCAAAACTATTTTAAAATATCAGTTTCTATAAATTTGATTACTTTCGGACAGAAATAAGTTATTTTTATATGATCGTTAATACTTTACTAGGCTTTGTTTCATATGATCCATGCATGCAGCATGTCTACTCCTTAACGACGTCAGTGAGATGGTCTTTGTTTGTTACTGTAATTTGTAATCACACTTATAAAATGTAAATACTTATTTTTTATTATTACCATTAACTTAAGAGCTTAAGAGATAAATATTAAAATAGATTTTAAAAAAATTATTCCCAAAATAGCAATCAAAGATAAAAATTACTAAAATGGGTTGATTAATCGAAATTTAGAATTTAAAGTTATGGAGGTGAGATTTAAAATTAAAAAAAAATAAAAAGATATTGAAATTTTCAAAACTAAAAAAAATCTATTTTAATTATTTTTAAGGTCTATTTTTGTGACAAAAAAATTAAAAGAGTTTATTTAAGAGATTAACCTTTAACTTAATTCTAAACCCTTTCATTTTAACACTGGAGAACTAAATAAGTCTCACCCCATGAGAAAACTGCTCTGGCTTGTTTGTTTTTTTCTCTTTATACTGTACTTTATTGAACTTGGTTTTGGTTAAGTCATCGTTTCGTTTGAACAATTTGATAGGCTCTTATATCTTGGCATTTAATTAAGGAAAATTATAACTTTTTCATAGGTTTGATATCATTTTACAAATTTATTTTTAATGAATAATATTTTTAAAAATATCTTTAAATTATAATGAAAACAAACTAAATTATTTTCTTTAAATATTTGTAAAATATTTAGAAACTCAACCTCATCCCTTCAGCACTAAACTTAAAATAACAATCACTAAAAATATAAATCCAAACATTAATATATTTTTGATAATTTGTATTTTTACAAAATAATATTTAATTTATGAAATTTTATCAATTTTTTTTTAATTAGACCGTTTATATTACCTCTCCCTAGTTACATCACTTAATCACAAAAAACTCTATAAAGGCAAATAAAAAGTAGCAAAAAGGCTTTTTCCTTGCGGATTTTCTAAAGATTTGAAATA
This sequence comes from Moricandia moricandioides, assembly GCA_905132885.1. Taxonomy (NCBI): domain Eukaryota; kingdom Viridiplantae; phylum Streptophyta; class Magnoliopsida; order Brassicales; family Brassicaceae; genus Moricandia; species Moricandia moricandioides. The sequence continues at coordinate 78,697 of CAJHQQ010001446.1, read as the reverse complement.
CATGTTTTTGTTTGCACTCGCTGGTGTCTTCTGGCGTGGAATCAATAATTAATTGTCTCCACCTAATCAGAATATGACAAATAAATATGATTTTCCTACTTCGATATATACATATATTCCAATATATATTGTTTTATCTCAAAAGGAAACAAAAAAAGAGTCCACCGAAAAAGAGAGTCCGCAAAGGCTATTGATAAATGGCAATTATGGAGCCGCATAATTTAATTATTAGCTATATAGTTTACTTATATCCGTTTGTTATGTCGTCTATATATATAAAGATAATGTCCAACATAGATATAAAAGAATTTTGTCTTCAAAATAATACTTAAAGAAAAAATAATCAAAATAAACTTTATTATAAGATAAGATTTTGGAAGTGAAGTTTAAAATTAAAAAAAAAACTCAAAAAAAAGAATTTCAAAATAAAATGTCTATTTTAATTATTTTTTAAAAAATCTATTTTATGACAAATATTTCAAAAAAAATCTATTTGAAATATTTGTTCATATATACATTTACAGCATTATCTAATGTGGTTGATAAAATCGAAAATGAAATTTTCCTTACACGAGTGACTTTATAAAAAGTGATCTTCAGTTGAGTACACAGATATAACTTGTGTCTTAAGCCTTTTTACAAAAAGAAAAAAAAAAACTGGTGTTAATCTGTAAGACCAGTCAAAAAAAATCTTGCAAGCTGTATCACTAATTTTGGACTCCATTTCCACAACATAATGTAGATGTTTGTGAACAAGATGTCTAAAAAAAGAAAAATAAAAATAAACTATAACATAATAATGCATTCTCAGTCAATAGACTGAATACTCTTATTAAGTAGATATGGTCCTAACTCCTATGGACATGGATTCAATTTTGCATATACAATTCTTCAATATTTTAAATTTTCTTTAAGGATGGTCAAAGAAAACCAAGAAAAATTATACTACATAACAAATTGAAAGTATCTATCAGAATGCTCCTATATTTCAACACAATTACTATGTACTCAGAAAAATTAAGTAGTATGGTTATCAAGGGTCCCTCTTCATACATAAACGCAAATTATTATCCCAGTAGCCATAGTTTAATAGAAGATAATTAGATCAGCACCATATAAAACAAGGGCAAATTTTTTAAGTAGATTTTTTTAAATTTTTTGTTAGAAGTTAGACATTAAAGAAAAAAATAATCAAAATAAAACTTTTTATTTTTAAAATATTAATATATTTTTTAGTATTTTTTTAAAATTTTAAGTTTATTTCAAAAACTTCACCACATAAATCTAAATTGTAAATTTAGATTAATTAATTTAAAAATTATAAATATATATTTACATCATTTAATAAAAAAATTTACTCATTTTTTAAAAAAAAATTATTTTATTGACGAAAACGTTTTTAAGTCTATCGTACCGTATTCATCAAAACAATGATGTCATTATTAATTAAACAAATATCAAAGTGACGAATAAATAAATGATATACAGTCGAGAAGATAAACCAAATTTGAATATTTAATGGTTAGCAGCAGATAAGAACTTTGCTTCAAAGCGGCAACGCATTTTCTCGCGCCACCTCACTCCGATGTGAAAAGAAACAATCTTCCACTTAACTCAACCACCGGCAAATCATGTCTCCGTCGTCTCGTAATATCCGAATCTTTTCCTTCCTCCTCCTCTCTCTGTTCTCCATCGTTTCCTCCGACGACCTCCAAGTCCTACTCAAGATCAAATCCTCCCTCCTCGACTCAAACCCCAACGTTTTAGCTTCATGGAAACCAAACTCCGGCACCGGTCACTGTTCCTTCGCCGGAGTAACATGCAATTCCAACGGCTCCGTTACAGAGATTGACCTCTCTCGTCGCGGCTTATCAGGAAACTTCCCTTTCCCTCTCCTCTGCGAGCTCATGTCTCTTGAGAAGCTCTCTCTCGGATTCAACTCACTCTCCGGCATCATCCCCAGGGACATGAACAACTGTACGAAACTCAAGTACTTAGACCTCGGCAACAACTTCTTCTCCGGTCCTTTCCCTGAGTTCCCCTCTTTAACTCAGTTACAGTATCTCTACCTCAACAACAGCGCGTTCTCCGGCATGTTCCCGTGGAAGTCTCTACAAAACGCGAAGGAACTCGTCGTTTTGAGCCTCGGTGATAACCCGTTCGATACGACGCCGTTTCCGGAAGAGGTTGTTTCTTTAAAGAAGCTGACGTGGCTTTACTTATCCAACTGTAGTATCGCTGGGGAGATCCCTCCGAAGATCGGAGACTTGACGGAGCTTCGGAGCTTGGAGATCTCCGATAGCTATCTCACCGGCGTTATTCCGCCGGAGATCGTGAAGCTCAACAAACTCTGGCGGTTAGAGATTTACAACAACAACTTAACCGGGAAGTTTCCTCCCGGTTTCGGAAGCTTAACGAATCTCATTTACTTAGATACTTCCACGAACCGTCTCGAAGGAGATTTGTCAGAGCTCAGATCTTTAACCAATTTAATTTCGTTACAGCTCTTCGAAAACCAGTTAACCGGTGAGATTCCACCCGAGTTCGGCGAGTTTAAGTTTCTAGTCAACCTCTCTCTGTATACCAACAAGTTAACCGGTCCGATCCCTCAAGGACTCGGTTCGTTAACCGATTTTGATTTCATCGATGCGTCTGAGAATCAGTTAACCGGACCGATCCCTCCGGATATGTGTAAACGCGGGAAGATGAAAGCTGTCCTTCTGTTACAAAACAACCTCAACGGATCCATCCCGGAGACCTACGCCAACTGTTTGACTTTAGAACGGTTCAGAGTGAGCGATAACTCGCTCACCGGAACCGTTCCCGGCCGGACTTTGGGGGTTGCCGAAGGTGGAGATTATTGACTTAGCTATGAACAACCTCCAAGGTCCGGTCACTGGAGATATAAAGAATGCGAAAATGCTCGGAACGTTGAATCTAGCGTTCAACAAGTTCTCTGATGAGCTGCCTGAAGAGATCGGTGAGACGGAGGGTCTGACTAAAGTTGAGGTTAATGATAACCGGTTCTCCGGGGAGATCCCGAGCTCCATTGGGAAGCTTAAGGGACTTAGTAGTTTAAAGATGCAGAGTAACAGCTTCTCTGGTTCCATACCGGAACACTATCGGAGCGTGTTCGATGCTCAGCGATCTCAACATGGCTCAAAACTCGCTGTCGGGTGAGAGCTTCCGCACACGCTTGGATCTCTCCCGACGCTCAACGCTTTGAATCTTTCGGACAACAAGCTTTCCGGGAGAATCCCGGAGAGCTTGTCGTCTCTAAGGCTTAGCCTTCTTGATCTGTCAAACAACAGATTATCAGGTCGTGTCCCGTTGAGTTTGTCGTCTTATAACGGTAGCTTCAACGGAAACCCGGGACTATGCAGCATGACGATCAAGTCGTTAAACCGGTGCGTTAACTCTTCAGGATCGCGTCGCGATACACACATCTTCGTGCTGTGCATAGTTCTCGGTTCGCTGATCTTGCTAGCCTCTCTTGTGTGTTTCTTGTACCTCAAGAAAAGCGAGAAGAAGGAAAGGAGAACGTTGAGACATGAATCTTGGAGTATAAAGTCGTTTAGGAAGATGAGTTTCACTGAAGATGATATCATCGACTCGATCAAAGAAGAGAATTTAATCGGTAGAGGAGGTTGTGGAGATGTGTACAGAGTAGTACTCAGTGATGGTAAAGAACTCGCTGTGAAACACATTCGAAGTAGTAGTAGTAATAGCACAGAGAGTAAGAACTTCAGCAGCGCGATGCCTATCCTCACTGAGAAGGAAGGAAGGTCTAAAGAGTTTGAGACAGAGGTGCAAACACTAAGCTCGATACGTCACTTAAACGTGGTGAAACTCTATTGTAGCATCACGAGCGATGACTCGAGCTTGCTTGTGTACGAGTACATGCCTAATGGGAGCTTGTACGACATGCTTCACTCGTGCAAGAAGTCGAATCTTGGTTGGGAAATAAGGTATGATATAGCTCTTGGTGCATCTAAAGGACTTGAGTACTTGCATCATGGATACGAGAGACCGGTGATTCACCGTGATGTTAAGTCAAGTAACATATTGCTAGATGAGTCCTTCAAGCCTAGGATTGCGGATTTTGGTCTTGCTAAGATTCTTCAGGCAGACAATGGTGGTTTAGATTCAACTCATGTCGTTGCAGGAACATATGGTTACATAGCTCCAGGTAATGAGACTTACACTCTTATTGTATGATGTTACATTATATTCCCTCCGTTTCAAATTAGATGATGTTTTAGGAGGTTTATGTTGTTTCAAAATATATTATGTTATGAGACTTTAAGGTATTTTTGAAGTTTTAAGGTTAACTTTAACTTTATTAGAAACTATTTAACCAATAAAATTTTATAGATTTTTTTATAATTGGTTAAATGATTTTAAAAATATCTTTTAGATAAACGTGAATTTTTTAATGTTTGTGCATGAATCCATAATTTCATCTATTAAGAAACAGAGGGAGTATTATTTATTAACATCAAGGTTCTTGTTGCAGAGTATGGATACTCGTCGAAAGTGAATGAGAAATGCGATGTGTATAGCTTTGGAGTTGTGTTAATGGAGCTAGTAACGGGGAAGAAACCGATAGAAGCAGAGTTTGGAGAGAGCAAAGACATAGTGGATTGGGTTAGTAACAATCTGAAGAGTAAAGAGAGTGTTATGGACATTGTGGACAAGAAGATAGGAGAGATGTATAGAGAAGATGCAGTCAAGATTTTGAGAGTTGCTATCCTCTGCACCGCAAGACAACCTGGACTAAGGCCGACCATGAGGAGCGTGGTTCATATGATAGAGGACGCTGAACCGTGTAGATTGATGGGTATTGTGATTAGTAAAGAGAGTGATGTGAAGATCAAAACTTGATGATTGGGTAATGTTTTTTGGTAACTTATAGAGAAAGACTTCATCTAGAATTTGGTATGATGTAAGAGGTTAGAGGGAGAATGTGATTATAGTTGTGGTGGTTATGGAATCTTAGGATTCACTCATGTAAACTATTTTCTTGTAATTGTAGAATTTTGGTTTTGAGGTCAACAGTCAACTAAGTATGTGAAGTTTTTAGTGGCTAGATGCACTATTACTTGGCTAAAAGAAAATGCATATTCGATTGATAAAATAATGAGTTTGTACAATCAATCAGTGTGTTATGACTTCTCCGAACGAAACCAAATCCAATTTGAATTCTTGTGAATGATGAAATGACAATTATTATCGTATAGCGCCACCGTCCCCTATAGTTATTAATAGGCCTGAGAAAATTATCGTAAATTTTGACTCGGTTAATTATCGACTTTGATTACAGTTGAAAAGTTACGATTAAGTTACGATACAATCAAATATTAAAATGTAATATTTTTAAAAAATAAAATAAATTATAAATATTAATATTTTCAAGAACAAATATTCAATTTGATCCGTTATATGTATATATATAAAAATTATATATATATATATATATATATATATATATATATATAAACTATTATATTTTATGTAAAAAATTTCAATAATTTTTATTAAATTTATTATATTAGTTATTAATTTTTCAAATTAAATAAAATTTTATTTTTATAATAAAATATTATTATTTTATATTATTTTAGATTTTTATTTATTTTTAAATTTTTATTTTATTATTACAGATCGAATCAAATATCCGGTTACCAACGTAAAATTTTCTGGATATCCGAGACATCAAATATCCAGACAACTATGAATCAAATCAAATCAAATAATTGATTATTCTCCCGCACATGCAATTCTCCCGCACTAAATTCACCATTCACGTTTTTCTGTTTTAAAAATGTAATTAGCAGGAGATCTACATGCAGTTCAATATTTTTTGTTTTTTATGAAAAAGCAGGAGATTTGCATTCAGTTCTCACCCACTATACAAATCAAGCGGATCAAGTGCAGATCATGTGTGAGAAAGCATATCAAGCATATCAAATAATTTATTATAATTAGAATAGTAAAAATAATTCAAATAAAATAGATTACCTATTTAAACAATAATAATTACAATAAAAATTAAAATACATTATACAATACAATACATAAATAGTAATAAATATTGAACTAAGTTCATGTTATTATAGTTTTAAAATCAAAATACGAATAACATTAGCAATTAACAAAATATATCTATTTTCAATAATATATTTAAACCATAATATTGTACATTGACATAATACATATTATATTTTTTCACTAATACATATTATAATTAAAAACACAATAATCATATAAATAATTTTACTAAATATAATATTTATATGACGAAAAATAAAAGTAGAGATAAATAGACATGAGAGTTTTTTGTATTATCAAAGTTGTAACTAAAGTAGAATAAAAATGTGTTATTGATAGAAGAAGATTAAATATATTAATAATTTATAGCAAAATTATTTACTATATATGATGTTAGTGTTTTAATTATAATAGGTAAAATGTAATTGCATAGTATTGTGATTTAAATATATATATTAACGGAAGATATATGTATTTCGTTAATTGCTAATGTTTTTAACATTGTAATTTTAAAATTACATTAACATGACTTTAGTGCAATATTTATTATTTTTATGTATTGTGTTTATATATTTAACATTTTTTTTATATTTTTTATATATAATCTATTTTATTTGAATTGTTTTTATGATTCTAAACTGTACTAAACTGTTTGATCTATTTGATCTGCCTTTCTCATGCATGATCTACTTGATCTGCACTTGATCCGCTTGATCTGCATGATCCACTTGATCTGCAACGCTTAATTAGGCTTCGAATGGTAAAAGCAGTTCAAGCGTTGCAGATCAAGCTGATCATGCAGATCAAGTGCAGATCAAGTAGATCATGCACGAGAAAGGCAGATCAAGCAGATCAAACAATTTAGTACAGTTTAGAATGATAAAAGCAATTCAAATAAAATAGATTATATATATAAATTATTAAAAAAATTAAATATATAAACACAATACATAAAATAATAAATATTTCACTAGAGTCATGTTAATGTAATTTTAAAATTAAAATGTTAAAAATATTAGCAATTAACGAAATACATATATCTTCCGTTAATATATATATTTAAATCACAATACTATGCAATTACATTTTACCTATTATAATTAAAACACTGACATCATATATAGTAAATGATTTTGCTACAAATTATTAATATATTTAATCTTCTTCTATCAATAACACATTTTCATTCTATTTTACTTACAACTTTGATAATACAAAAAACTCTCATGTCTATTCATCTCTACTATTATTTTTCGTCATACAAATATTATATTTAGTAAAATTATTTATACAATTATTGTGTTTTTAATTAAAACATGTATTAGTGAAAAAAAATTATAATATGTATTATGTCAATGTACAACATCATGATTTAAATCTATTAATGAAAATGGATGTATTTTGTTAATTGCTACTGTTATTCGTATTTTGATTTTAAAACTATAATAACATGAATTTAGTTCAACATTTATTACTATTTATGTATTGTATTGTATAATGTATTTTAAATTTTATTGTAATTATTATTATTTAAATAGGTAATCTATTTAATTTGAATTGTTTTTACTATTCTAATTATAATAAATTATTTGATATGTTTGATCTGCTTTCTCACACATGATCTGCACTTGATCCGCTTGATTTGTATTGTGGGTGAGAACTGCATGCAGATCTCCTGTTTTTTTCACAAAAAGATAAAAAATATTGAACTGCATGCAGATCTCCCGCTAATTACATTTTCAAAACAGAAAAACGTGAATGGTGAATTTAGTGCGGGAGAACTGCATGTGCGGGAGAACTGCTTTTGTTCTGCCCCTCCATTCATAATGGAAGAGTGGGATAATGGCAGTTCATACGCTTGGGCAGGAGAACTGCTTTTATGTTATCATTCATGTTTTTTTTTAATTCTAAACATAATAAGCAGGAGAACTACACATATGCTAATATTTTTGTTTTTCTTCTGCATAAAGGCAGTTCATCTGCCTACAGTTTTGTACACCCAATTTTTGATGTTGTACGTTTGTTCTGCTTTTTTTTAACTAATAAATAATTTGTCATAAATACGTTATTTCTACAATTATTTATTTAGCTATGTATCTAAAGCACTTACTAGTATTATACTAATTAAAATAAAAAATCTCGTGATCTCGGCTTTTCTTTATTTTTTCATAGGAAGATAATTTTTTTTATATATTTGTTAAATACATATATTTATTACTATAAAATATAATATATTTAATTAAAAAGTATTGTAAATTTAGAAAAAAGTGTTATAGTGTGATAAGTTGTGTTTTTTTCTTTTTTGGTGTGTTGTGTCTTATTCCTTTTACTTATGCAAAAGGTAAAAACTAAACAAATATATTAAAGAATATATTTATTTAAAAAATAATACTATATATATTATTAAGATATTATTTCTAAATTAGTCATTTATACACTAATATGATTTTGTATTATGAACGTGAATATTGAAATAAAATATGAAACTCTTTCTCATAGATTTAGTTTTACCATATATAGATTTTAATTTTTCTTATAAATATATTTGTAATTATACATATATAAATTATATATTCATGTTATGCATAGAAATATAGTTAACTTTAAAAAAAGGTAGTAAGCACATAGCATATAATATAATATAATATATTATAATATAATATAATATAAAGTGTTATAATACACTTGAATAGAAATAATATTGTGGATATGTTACGGACAAATTAAATTCTTTAATTTATTTTCTCATTGTTAATGTATTATTTATATATTAGTGTTTTGATATTTTAGTATAGTTTTTATTGTTTAAATATATAATATGTATTTTGAATTGTTTTTGTCATTCATAACTTATAAAATTACTTGTTCTGTTTGACATGTATTTCTTCTGCATGATCTGCATTTGTTCCGTTTGATCTGCATGATCTGCTTGATCTGTATCGCTTGAATTGCTTTTGCCATTCGGAAGCTTAATACCTGAGTATTCGATCCGTGGCCACCGAAATTATTAAAGCGCCACCGTCCCCCATAGTTTTTGTTAATTTTAATAGTCAAATGTAATTATGTGCGTGTGATCAAAACTTGTAGTTGCCAACTTTGACCAACACAATAAAAAAAGAAGAAAAAGAGGTTTCATAATACTGTATTCCTTCACTATCAGACAATAATGCTATTCAACATTTGTATGATTGTATCCAATGATAAACCTCCTATTTTCTTTTACATTACATGGAAGAAAAACGTAGTCTAGAAACAAAGTGTTCACATGTGCCTTTGCACAATACCCGTAATAGAACAACCTTAATGCAGACAAAAATCATTAATTGCATTAGTTAGAAAACATTGATAAGAAACTAATTCACCATACCTAACACATTGCCACAAGACTAATCTTACAACTAATAACAAATTAAAAAGCTGTCTCCCCATCATCTTTTTTGTTCCCTTGGTTTGCAATTCAATCCAAAGAATGCATCAACATATATATATATATATATATAAACAATATTTAATAACAAACCCAAAAAAGTAAGCGAGTATTTGTAGTGAAACACTAAAAAAGCATACGCATTCATGAGAAAATTTGTGGTGGACCACTGATAAACACTAGCTTCATTAGTGGTTCAACTTGATATCTGTAAACCAATCTAAAGCGTCACAACAATTATTAACATCAACGATCCATAGAGATTCTAGAAGCTAAAAAAAGTAAACACCTTACAGGCCCAAAGTTGTGGGTTAACATACAAAATAACAGCTTCTGCTGCAACAAAAGAGTTAACTACTAATATACAACATTTTTTGTATCTTTCTCTATCTAAAAAAAAAGAGAGAGAAGAGTATTCTCAGTAACCAAGATTTTGTCACCGGAATAGATCTTGGAATGACCACATTATGAATCTTGCAAAGATATCAGACTCCAAGAACTCTATGTGAGCAGCTCGACCAATGAACGAGTTGAGGTTACGACCATATAATGTCGTGTCGAAGTTGACGTCGCAGCGCATGAACACTCTTTGGTGGTGAGGAGTTTCTGGTGATGGCCCTCGTATTTGGTCCATACAGTTATTAAGCATCTCCAAGAACGCGACTCCCCTTTTTGAGTTGTCGAAAGAAGCTGGTTGGCACGATTCGATCCTGGCCGAGTGATATGGAACATACCCATCCTGTGTAATTACAACTAGCATCAAATCTAGCAAGACATTTTTGTATCTTATGATCAAGTTATCCTTATTGCATTAGTTACAATTACGTTAATGTACCTGAGGAGATGACAGGAGAATTATGTTCTTAAAACCGTCCAGAGTCTTTTGCTGAAAAGAGTTTCAGAACTGACATTAGAACCAGAGATTGTAAATGTATAAACGGTACCAAAGCTTGATGAAAATGTTATGATCTTTCTCTACCTTGCAGAGCTTGTAAAAGAAAGTATTCTGAAGATCAGGATCATCTGTGAGCGTAAGCTGATGAATAACTTGAGTACTTTTTAACTTCTTCAGGAGCCAAAGTCCAGAGTTAAACAAGGAATTTGAACTGTACAGATAACCTAAGTGTGGACCTGAAAGCGATATATATGTATATAGATACTTCCTGTATGGTTCCATCAAACTATCTGCAACAAGAGATAATGGTGAACACAAAACAGAACAAACTGTAAGAGAATTAAAAGAAATTCTAATAGCATTTACCTGCTAGAGCAGTTCTGATGATGACATTGCCGATTGAATGTCCAGCAAAACTCAGCTTAACCTTTTTCAAGCGCCCGTATCTCGAGTGTTTGTCCATTTTCCTCTTGAAGAAAGAAACAACTTCCTGCGCAAGCCTCTTCCCCATTTCCCTGAAATCTCCATGTGTTTTATCCTCGTTTGCCTCAGACATGAGAAACTCTATCTTTGGATCAATCAGGAGCCACTGGTTCCGGATAAGCCTTAGGTCTAAGTGATGCCCCTATAGTAGTTAACAAAAATCTATCATGTAAATGAATAACATAAGAAAGCGGTAACTGCAAAATAATACTAGATACGCTAAATAGAGAGCAAGAACATTCTAAATGATACTTGCCTGGAAACCATGAACAAAAACAACAATCTTCAGCTCACGCCCACTATGCTGTGAGTTATTATGTTTTCTTGTCCCATTCTCGTCATCGCGTCCCTTAAGTAAGCTAGAATCGATTTTATCAACATGTCTCATGTACGAATTTTCACTAAAAGTACGCCTTGGTGCATTCCAGACACGTTCAATTATAACAATAGGAACTCGCATAGGATCACCAAATATATGCATGTCTTGCACCGCTCGATTGTTAATCTGCACCATTAGTTGTCACAAGTGAATTATCACCACTTATGAAGTCAACTGGTAACTGAAAACACGAAGCAGAGAAGAAAGAAAACAAACCCGCATTTGTGCAATACTTCGACGGTGAAGTTCAGCGCGAGTGGCTGCAACTTGCGCAGGCTGCATAAGATCAAATATTGGATGAATAGAGCCAAGCTTGCATTATGATGAAATTTGGAAAACGGACAACTCACATCATTCAGCTTCAATGCACTTGTGACTCTTTTATGCGAACTATGGTTTGAAGTATCCTCCACTCCACTTATAAAATGATGTGGCATTTCAACCTTGGAGTACACCATCCATATTGACCATTCAGCTCTTCGATCCTTTGTCCAGATATCTCGAAGATATTCCAAGATTTTTGTGTAATGATCCCTGAAAGGGACAAATAAGACCAATGATTAGATACAGTATATATAAACAATCTGAACATGCAGGCTTATTTGACTATGGAAGTCGATGAGAAATTACCGATGGAATGTCAGAAAGGTATTCCAAAGATAATGGAGCTGGGTTCCCAGTAAGTGGAATGTGCGAGACAGATGCTCCTTTGAGAAGTTATGAAGCCAGTCATCACTTTCTAAATCAAATGAGGCATTCAACTGTTGTGCCAAAAATGGAAGAAACATGTTCATATTCTAGAAGATAGTGAACAAAAACAATAGATAAGAACACTCTATTGCAAAATAAAGCAAGGACCTCAAGATTGTTTTGTTGCTTGCCTTGTCCTGAACCTTCAACATTAACAGATTTTCCCGTTCCCGTTGTGTCAGAGTTAGATAAAAGAGTGTTGTCCATACTGGATACAAACTCAGACAAGTCGATTGTTTGGTCAATCGCTTTGCTAAGTCTTTGCATTTCTTCATGCAAAGTGTCACGAGCTCCAAGTAAGGCTTTAACAAATGACACCAGCTTGTCAGCAGGAGCAATCTGAACAAAGGCCTAGTGAATTACAAAAGAATCAACAAAAATATTTTAAGAATCTCGAGAAAGAGGGGCATTGTTACAAAACGGTATACTCAATAAAGTTCTTGTCAAATCATGCAACTTTGTACCATTTAATTAACTAATTGAAGAGTTTTCCCCAATTAGAAAATATTTGCTAGAGGTTCCAGAGAAGAATAAGAACTCTAGAATATAGTTATCTTCTGAAGAAACGAGCGATTATTTGTGAAAACAATGACAAAGAAAAAAAAAATTTGCTCAATCAAATAAGAGTTTAGCCATGATGATAGGATAGTGTAAGCGCACATACTTTCTTGGAAGACTGAGAATTGCCGCTGGCTAAACTTTTACTATTACTCGCATCACTGCACAAACATATTGATATATTAACTGAAGAGATAGAGAAACCTCAGCAGAATTAGAACTCAACAAGGGTGATCATGCAGAATCCAAATATAAGTGGCATACCTTGACAAAACTGCAGGCCGTTTGTAAGAAGCGGATTTCATGACACTTACGTGGACACTTACATCGATAAGAACCGCGTGAAAGGTGTCAAAGTGCACCGGGCAGTACGAATGCACGCCTGAGAGCGCTTTAGGAGGAATACGAAAATCATGAACTGCTGCAGGAGAATCATCCGAATGAGTGAGTGATATATTCTCCACAATTGGAGAATATAAAAGCTCAAACCTCAATATAACAGCAGATGTAGCTGGACCCTGCATCATTCGCAACTTGTCATTTACTATACTTCTATTCTAGGTCAACCTAGTACACCATTTATCAAGACTAGATTATTATTGTTGCTAACTATCATCAAAAAAAAAAATCAGCAGCTAAAAAAACTCACAAGCTCAATGCGGTGGCAACACCTTAGTTCATAGTAAAAGGAACCTAGGTGAAAAAGAAAGAAAGACTGGGACCTCATATCTTTGCAGTGGCATAGTAAAAGAGACCATCATGCACATACGAACATCCTGCCTAGCATATTTGATGCGGAAGGGTTGTGTTAAGAAACTATTATCTTTATCATCTATCTTCCACACTCCAGAAGAGTCGTTTGAGCTTGAATCAAGAGCTGTGACAAGAAAGGTATATAGATTCTCATTATGTAAATTATACTCCTGCCAAATGATTAAGTAATGTAGAAGAGTACCTTCATACAGAACAACTCGTGAAGGAATACCACAGGAGTTGTTGTTGTTATCACCATCCTCCCATCTCATACTGATTTTTATTTGGTACCATCTAAAAGAATCAAAGATTTAGAGTCATAATCGAAAAACTGCTTCAATATACGTTCAAAGCTACCTAAAATTAAATGAGCAAAGGTCACATAGTAAATACCCTTGCTGGAAAAGATCAAGGTTATGGAACCTATGGATATAAACAGCAATTTCCTGAACAGTGTCGACCATGAGAACTGGCTTAACCACCCTAGCTACGTAAGGCTGTTCATCAAGAGTCTTGGTTTGCCTACTTCTTTGGCTGAGTCCTATTAACCATCCAAGACGCCTTAACATATGGAGGAAGGAACTCACATCACCCTTTTGAGGATAAAAATTGCAACACTTCAAACTCTCATTCCTCACCCAAAACCAAAACCAAAACCACAAGCTAAACCCAGGAGCTGCAAAGAAAAGCAAACACACACAGAGAATCTGTGATTCATTAAAGCTTGAGGCTTAGCAAATTACAATCAAATTAGGTCAAAAAGCTAAAATCTCAATCTGAAATTTCGAAGCTTTACAAATAGGAAAGAGGATACAAAAGACAACCGGAGCTACATTTACCTCTAAATGGTAAAATGATAATGTCAATGACAGAAGATGTTGGGGCTTCGAAACTTAGATCTCACGACGATTCAGATAATTTGCTAGGGTTTTCTCTTTTCAGCAATTTACAAATGTTGATGATGATGATGATGATGATGGTGGTAGAGAACAATTACAAACAAACAAAAGTTATGTCGAGAGACTCAAAAAAGATTTTTTTTTTTTTTCAAAAAAGGCTTATTAGTCAGATTTTTATTATTTTTGTCGGATAAAAAGATGAAAGGATGAATGTTCATGCGACAACACCATTTCCTATGTGTTTTTAATTTTATTTTACAGGGATCTCGGTCGGAGAAACAAACATAATTTTGATTATTTTTTTATTTTTTGCGCCAAATCGATGTTGGACTTTCGGTAAATGGATCCGACCCGGCATTTCTACAGGCTTTTTTTAGATGAGCTAACAGTCCCGTTTTTTTAGGTAGTTTATAAGGCCCATATCAGATTTTATAAGGCCCAAAACGAGGCAACCTTGACCGCGTGGATCCAATTGAATTGGTTTTCAAAGAGAACGAAAAAGAGTAGGATCTTTGAAAGAGAACGAAAAAGAGTAGGATAATGAAGATTAGGGTTGGACGTTTTTACCCCGACCCCAAGTATCTACCTAAACCCGAACCGGAAAAATCGAAACCGGATCCGAACTGTCAAACCAAAATATATGAACGAGACTTATGAACTTAGCATTTTGAAGTTTGGTTATAACATGAATCGAACCGAAATCCGAAGTAAGATCCACATATATTCAAAATTAGTTAAATATATTAATGTTTTTATATATGTTAAGGTGATTTAGCTATTTTAGAGTATTTAAAATATTTTTGTAGTTTATTTTATTTGTTATTTTGAATACTTTTTAGTTAATTAAGATAGTTTAACTAATTTTAATTAGATTTGTGAATTATATTTATATTTTAAATTTTGTTGTCAATTTTTGAAGTTAAAAAAAAAAAATTGGAACGATTTCAAACATTGGTTACAAATTCGAAATGAACCTGAAAGTAATCGAACCGAACCCGACTTGATAATTAGTAAACCCTAAATGAGACTTATGAGTATAATACCGAAAATCCAAAAATCCAAATCAATTAAATCAAAACCGACGGACCCTCGAACGCCTAGCCTAATGAAAGATTATTGAATTTGGCACACACTCAACGCATACGTTTAGCTTTCAAAATTCACTAAGATCTAATCTCAACCTTTTGGTCTCTTATTATACTTGTGTGCTTCCTTTTTATTCCATCCGTTACAAAAAAAAAAATATTATCCGGATCGAATAAGATAAGGATAAAGGAGAGAATACAAATAGTCGTTTACAAATGTTAACTCACAAATGGCACAAGCACGTATCCTATGATCAACACGAAGAGTCATATCAAGACCCTCTCTCGTCTTCACCTAGAAGCTTTTAGCGCACTATATAAGATATAAGTTAGTTAATAATATCACATATATTCTTCAACCACCAAGAAAAGCGATTTGATTATTAGATTTGATTTCGTTTTATTTGCTAAAAAAGAACGAATATCGACTTTACCTTCTTTGTTGATTAAAGAGTTATTCCTTGCAATATTGTATGTTTTTACTACTTGCTTTTCACTTGCTTTATAACTATTGTTATTGACCCTGCAAAAAGAGAGAGTAAAAAGTCTCTGAGATATCATAAACATTGACGTTATTGTACCTACGTAGGTGGTGGCTTTCGCACCCATATTAAAGGCATTTTTATCCCAAGTTGCTTAAGGGGTTTTTGCACTGTTTACGGGCCCACATGTTTGTAGGGCCCGTGAACAGTGCATGAACCGCTTTTTAAAATTACTAAATAAGAACCGTTTTTTGAGGGTTTTTTACACTGTTCACGGGTCCCACTGATACATGGCGATCCGTAATTGGTTTATTTTTTTTAGTTAACAAAAAAAAAATAGGAACTCAAAATAGAGTTCCAGGGATAATGATGGCCTAAAGGAGCTTTTGGGGGTTCTTAAAGGGTAGAGTCTACTAAAACAAAAAACCAAGTTTTTTAAAGACTCTAATTAAGAATCCATTTTACCATGGTTCTTACACTGTTTGCGATCCCAATGACACGTGGCGACCCGCGATTGTTCGTTTGTAAATTAAAAAAAAATAAGAACTCCATTTGGGTTTTTAGGATAATCATGCTCTTAGGACATGTGCGATGGGGTGCTTAGTGGGTAGCTTAAGAGGTGGGCCCCACTAGCACTCTCTAAAACTGCTTCTTATTTCTCTTAATTAAGCACTTCTTTTGGTTAGTTGCTTTGCTTGCACTATTTGCAGACCTCACTAATATGTGGCGGCCCGCAATTGGTTCTTTTTTTTCACTCATTTAATTCGAAGCCTCGAAAATAAAGGAAACCTAACTTGCTAAAAACAAATGAAATAGTGATAGCGATATGACTAGCTCTTGCCCATATTCTGGAACGAGAGGTGTTGACCGGTCTGATTCACATTCAATGCTTTCGAACGAAACGGTTGCACCCGCATTGAAGGGAGTATGTGACTTCATATGATATGATCAAATATATGATCTCATTAGTAAGGATAACGAGTTGTCTTTTATCTCATTCGAACTATCTTTCGGTTATAAAACAATAATTTTGTTAACCGAGTAAGTGACCGACTTTTCTTTTCTAGAGAGAGTTCCTAGAGAGAAATTTTAGAGAGAGAATTTAGCGACCTCAATTTTTATTGTATAGCAAGTTCGATTCGAATATCGAACTTGCTTTGCAATTGTAAAATCTCATTTCGACCTCGATTTATTTCTAATATAAACTTTTCCGACTTTTTATTTTATTTTGTCAAGTGACACGTTTTAGCAGCATCTATATAGATAATGACATCCACTCATTAATGACTATGCTTTAATCTCTTCCTCGTTTTCTCCTCTCGAAATGAAAAGCTTCAACACTGAGCATCATCCCTCGGCGGTGGAATCCGGCGGGCACAACGTCGACGATGATGGTCGGGAGAAGAGAACGGGGACGTTGATGACTGCGAGTGCCCACATCATCACGGCTGTGATAGGTTCTGGAGTCTTGTCGTTGGCTTGGGCAATAGCACAACTTGGTTGGGTGGCAGGAACTGTCCTTTTGGTAACTTTTGCCGTTATAAATTACTTCACATCTACAATGCTCGCCGACTGTTATCGATCTCCGGACACAGGAAAACGCAACTATATTTACATGGACGTCGTCCGAGCTTACCTTGGTATGAATATATATCATTATTAACTCAACTACTACTTTGGTATTGTTTTAACCATAAAGTAGTAAAGAAAATGGTATGTTGACTTAGAACATGATTACTAGTAGAGACTAGTAAAAAACTTGAGTCTCTTAAAAAAAAATCGCAATATGAATATCCATTTATTGAGTTATTTTAAAATCTATGAACTATTTAAATAGTGACATGTAGAGTTTAGGTTTCTCCAAAATAATTGATAGTCCCTCATACGAAATATTCATTTTTTCTATCTTATTTTTAGTTGTTTTTTCTTTTATTTTAATTTTCGAAAGATTCTATGAAAACTTATTGATGCAAATAGTGTTAACTTGGTCTATTTTTATCAAACAAAAAAAAAACATATAACGACAGGTGGTAGGAAAGTGCAGCTATGTGGACTGGCACAATACGGTAGTCTCGTAGGGATCACTATTGGTTACACTATCACTGCCTCCATAAGCTTAGTGTAAGTTACACAACTTATGATTTATTTCGACTATAATGTCACATGGTTACTAACATGTTGTGAAGATAGTATTATAAATCTTTGTTTGATTGATGTTGTGGTGGCTAGAGCGATTGGGAAAGCAAATTGTTTTCATGACAAGGGACATGATGCGAAATGTTCAGTGTCAAACTATCCACTCATGGCTGCGTTTGGGATCGTCCAGATTGTTCTAAGTCAGATTCCTAATTTTCACAAGCTCTCTTTTCTATCCATCATCGCCACGGTTATGTCCTTCTCTTATGCATCTATTGGAATTGGCTTAGCCTTGGCCGCTCTGGCAAGTACGTTCTTCCCTTCCTATCTTATTTTTTGACTTTCAAATTTTTTTGTAGAACAGTCTCAAGCTATTTATGAACTCTATGCAAATATCTTGATATATACATTTCTTTTCTTTAGTTTTTAGTTTTTTTATATAAAAATATAGGAGGTCGTAAATAAATATTCAATTTTTTTTATTAAACTGATTATAAACTAGTGTGACTTGCTCACAAAACCGATTTTGGGTAAAATTTAATGAAACATGTTTCTCGTTCAATTTTTTTTTGTAAAAGTAACTATATAAGTTTCCAAATAATAGTAATAAATTATAAAATTTACTTTAAATATTTCTGACTTCATAAATCTCAGATCCGACTATGTTGTTTGAATGCATCACTTGTCCATCATGTGGAGCTTGTAATGTACATGCAAAATACATACAAAAGTTTGTTTATGTATAAAATCATCTCGGTCTAGGCGTAATGATAGGATTCTCATAGATTTGTAAGATGATATAAATATGAATTTTCAAACTAATGGCTAAAGCGGTATGATATGAAAGGTGGGAAGGTTGGCAAGACGGAGCTGACGGGCACGGTGGTCGGAGTGGACGTAACTGCGTCTGATAAAATATGGAAGTCATTTCAAGCGGCTGGAGACATTGCCTTTTCATACGCTTATTCCATTGTTCTCGTTGAGATCCAGGCATGCATTCTTTCAATTAGAACTGTTGGTGGTCACACTCAAAATGATGTCTAGCAATTTTATCGTTATTGCTTATATATGCTTGTTTTTTTTTCCATTTTCAGGATACATTAAGATCAAGCCCACCAGAGAACAAAGTCATGAGAAAAGCAAGCCTTGCCGGAGTCTCAATTACAACTGCTTTCTACATCTTATGTGGCTGCATAGGATATGCCGCTTTTGGAAACCAAGCCCCTGGTGACTTCCTTACTGACTTTGGTTTCTATGAACCTTACTGGCTCATCGATTTTGCCAATGCTTGCATAGCTGTCCACCTAATAGCAGCTTATCAGGTAACTCGTTAAAAAAAAATACCATAGAATAACATTAAAAGACTTTATTGTTAAAAAAACTAACACATAAAAAAAATAACCAAAATAAAATTAATTAAAAGTTTAAAAATACATTTTTATTTTATATTTGGATTTATGTTTAGTGATTAGGATTTATAGTTTAGTATTTAGGAAGTGGAGTCAGAGTAGGGATGTAGAGTTTGGAGTAATTTAGTTATTATATTTTTAGTTAGTGTTAATTTAATTATTTTCTCCTTTTCTGCTAATGTTAGCATAATGTGTTTTTATGCTATCTAAGTCATTTGTCCCAAATAAAGGAGTTAAAAATAGATAATTAGTATTTACCACTCATAATTTTTAGGCTACATTAGTCTCAAGAAGAAAACAAAACGTTGATGATGTTAATATAATGAGCAGGTGTTTGCACAGCCAATATTCCAGTTTGTAGAGAATAAATGTAACAAAGCATGGCCAGAAAGCAACTTCATCACCAAAGAACATTTTATAAACATACCATTGCTCGGAAAATGTCGCATCAACTTTTTCAGACTGGTGTGGAGGACAACCTATGTGATGTTCTCAACAGTTTTAGCAATGATATTCCCCTTCTTCAACGCGATATTGGGCCTTATCGGAGCACTCACATTCTGGCCTCTAACGGTTTACTTCCCAGTGGAGATGCACATCTCGCAGAAAAAGGTTAAGAAGTATACTATGAGATGGATAGGGTTGAAACTCCTTGTTTTGGTTTGTTTGGTTGTTTCGCTCCTAGCTGCAGTAGGATCCATCGTGGGATTGATAAGTAGTGTCAGGGCATACAAGCCTTTCCACAATATGGATTAGATGCTTGTAACCTAAGCTATTTGAATACATAGTTAATGACGAGCTATGTACAATGAGTATATGGAAGAACATAGTTAATGACGAGCTATGTTATCTATATAAAATGTTAACTAACTTGTTACAACTTATAGAGAATTATAACCACAGAATCTACCATGGGGACATTGAACAGCAACAGATAAAAGGAACAAAAGAGCAGCAATCTCATGTGTTTTTTTACATCCAGAGATTAAATTCAGTTTTTTTTCCTTATAATTTGTTGAGTTACATAATCAAACCAAAGGCATTATAAGACTTCTTTGCGAAGAATCAGGCTTCTTTATGGAAAAAAAAAAACAGACTGTTTAAAAGAAGCAAACGTTTTTTTTTTTGAATAAGCCAATTTTTCTTTTTGAATAAGTTGAAAAAATTAAATGCGATTATTGCAAGTTTGCAACACAAAACAACTAATAATTTTAGCTCAGAAAACTAATTTAATTAGTGCAACAGTAATCAGACTTATATAGAAATATAAATTAATACTCTATTTTTTATTAATTAAAATTTTTTGAAAAAAATGATTTCATACTTTGGAAAAATGCAGATCAAAAATTATCTTATCTACTAAAAGCGAAGTGACAAACATCGATTTCAATTGCTGTCACCTATGAAAAATATTCACTTGCTTTCAAACAATGAGGTGCAAAAACAAACCCATGCGTATTGTAGAAGAACCCGGTGCTCATGCCTCATGCACAAGTGAGCATGGTTGATTACTGCGTTTTACCACAAGCCAATTAACCTAATGTGCACGCTACCACAATCGAATGGTATATCGATGCAGCACTTTAGGATCGAATCCACAAGGAACTAATGATCTATAACACTAAGAATACACAAACTTTCCTAATCTAAGCAAATAAGAAGATTGATGATTTGTAACAAACTAAGATCCTAGAAATATAAACAATATGATCTCAAATTCAAACAAGAAACAAGTGCAAGAATCAAACTTTCAATCAATAGCTAAGGATGGATCCATGGGCAAGATAATCGATATCGGGTGATCAAGATTCAATCTAGGATTCACAAACAAAACAATCAACAAATCTTTAGGTCTAGATCTCATTCAAATAGATTAATCCACTGTCGTGACAATAATCCCTATGCTAATCAAGCATTAAACATCAACTGTCGTTGGCCTAACACAATCAAGCATGCATAAATCACAAGTCTACTAACCATTTAACATCTCTAACATCAATTGTCATTGGCTAGACATGTAAAAGACAATATTAGGTTGGTTCAAGCATTTCATCGAACACCTTTCGGGCATGAAACAACTTATGATCTAGATTAGATTTCTCAACCTTAATCTAGCATTAAGATCACCTAATATGTCAAAGAACAATGTTAATCAAGCAAGAATCATCCTAAATATCCACACAATTACCCTAATCTACTTAACCCATAGATCACAAAGTGTCTACTCAATAAACTCCATGAGAAACCTTAAATCTATGTGAGATTCAAGGCTAATCATACTAATGAGCAAGAGAAACACAAATATAAGATGAAGTACTTGATTAAAATGATGAAAAGATTCAAGCTTTAATAATATTAAACAAAGTCTTAGAGAGAAAATGAGATTGATTAGGGTTTTTTGATCCTAAAAGATATATATAGGGAGGTAAAAATCATGTTCAATCGCTGGTCGCAAAAGTTGATCGCTGATCGCAAACGCTGTGATTATCGTTTGGCTGCGATTTGGAAAATCGCGTTTGGCCATCTTCTTCATCGCGAGCGGGTGGCTCGTCCCGCGCCGGCTGGTCGTTGCCGGATCCGCTTCTTCCCGAGCGGTGTCGCTGCCCCGCTCCACTTGGCCGCTCCACCGTCGCTTGATTCCCGGCGACGTCTCCTCCCCGCTGCGTTGTGGCCGCTACAGATCGGTGCGTCACCGCGACCAAGCTTTCTCTATGTCGTCAAGCCTCCATCTCCACCGTCTTGTCTCCACCGCAAATCTCCGGTCCAAGCTTCGTCGTCGTCGTCTTGTTGTGCCGTCGCCGTTGGGATCCAGAAACGGCAAAGGGAAAGCTTCGATTCTCTCCCATGGTGAAGTTTTGTGTATTTGCAGTCTAGGTCCCTGAATTTCTGTTTATTTACAATTCAGACTCAAACTTTTGAAATTGCAGACACACCCTCGCGAATCAACCTCTTTACTTCTGATTATGCAATCTAACCCAGCGGAGTATTCTGAATTTGCAACATTGGTCCCTAATCTCTTGTTAGCATCGTATCTAACCCCAAACTTCCATAATGTGCACTTTAACCCTTGATTTTCGCCATAAACTTCCAATTATGCAATCCAAACCCTGTCAAATGCAATTATGTATGCAAATACAATATAAATGCCTAAATGCAACCTAGAATGATAATAATAAGGTAAAATATGAATCTAAAACACATTAAAATCTAGAGATATCAATGGTTAAAACATGTCATTCTCTATGTTAACTCTGCAAACATGATAGGCCAAATAAGCTTAAGACCGTGAACTTACCATAGAAGGAGTATTCATGGATGTTAATTCAAACAATGGTGTGTTCAAAAATCTGGACTTGCCTGGAAATTATGAGCAGCCTGAGGATCATTAGAATGTACTTGATTGATGTGCCTTTAGAATATTAAAAAAAGTCAAAAAGACAGGAACGGTCGTACTTTGCAAGCTAAATGATGACTTTAATAAGCCACTTTTGCCATACGCATAGTCTATTTTGGGTCTTACTTTTCAAGCTAAATGATGACTTAAATTCTTTAATAAGCCCTTTTGTATTATTACAGAAAAAAAAATGCATTCCACATGTAATTATGTAATTTTTTTAGAAAAGTTGAAATGTAAGAAAATGAGAATGAGTTACTGAAGCCTGGCTCAACTAAGCCTGGTCCGTCTGTCTCGAAGACTCTTGCTTATGGATCCAAGCTTGCCCAAGAGCTTTGGAAGAGTCAAACCTAACCACATAGTCGTAAACTGGATCCGACCAGCCATTTTTACAGGCTTTTCGATATGAGTTTACTGCCTGATTTATAAGGCACACACTCTCGCATACGTTTTAACTTTCGAAATACAATATAATAAGCTCTAATCAAGCTTTTTTGATATCTCTTTATACTTTTGTGCTTCAATCCATTATACCACCCCGGATCATATAATATTAGGATGAAGGAGAATATGGCCAGTCGTTTCTATTAGCCACACACACATGGCCCAAGCACGTATCCTATGGTCAACACTAATAATCACTAAGACCCCTCTCTAGTTTTTACCTAGATGCTTTTTAGCGCACTATAAGATATCATTTACATAGTAAATCACATATTCTTCAACCACCAAGAAAAGTAAAATGATGATAGATTTTGTTGTGACCGACCAGATACCATCATATTCCAGATGTACCATTATAGTTAGATGTCCGTTAACATATGCTCATTCTTTTGTTTAGTATAATATATCTTTTTTCTTTTGGATCAAATCCTTTAAAGAATTCGTATTTGGATTGGTTGCTCTAAAATGAGCTCATATTAAGTGGAATCAAACCTTCTTTTTTTTACTATTTACTTTAACCATCATTTCCTGAAACATAGATCATGAAACGTTTGACTATGATATCGATTTGCTATGACAGACCAAATGCTCTCCTTGATCATATGTTCCATTAAACATTTATGTAATGTTCCGACTGTCTACGGCTAAGGGTCACACACGTATGCTCATTGGGGCCGTGGACCTATTCTGTTTGAAGGACGATACGTTAATTTTCCAAGGTTCGAATTTCTTATTTATTGACCTTGCAATCACTCTGTGACATTTTCTTGTGTTTTGGCCTCACTTACACAGTACCACAAATCATTTTTCGATATGTCATTCATCTTTTCACTATTTCAGCATAAATACGCTTAACGTTGGAGTTTTAAACAAATTTGTGCCGGAAAAAATAAGCACACTTTCCGATATGTCACTCATCGTCCTTTCATTATTCCAACATAAGCACATTTGATTCCTAAAACGGATGTGTGCCGAATTAATTTTATTAAGTCTTTCATCATATACCAAAAATCGGGATATTACTTTTTACTTTAGTATAAGACTATTAGTTTTGAATTTAAATTTTCATAAATATTATTTTTGAGTCGATTAATAAAGTTGGAACACACTTATATATATTAGATTTTCTTTAGTTTAAATCCGATGTCGAACTTGGATTGGATTGTCTATGTATTATAACAAATTTGATTTCGTTTAGTTGCTAAAAAGAACGAATCGTCTTTACCTAACTTTTTTTGGTTTAAAGTTATTCGTTGTAATATTATATGTAGATTTAATACTTGCTTTCTGACCATGCTTTGTAACTACTGTTCCTGACTCTGCAAATTAAATAAGAGAAAAAAAGGTTATGAGAGTCTCCAAAATATCATAATCATTAACGTTCACGCACATACAACATCTATATATAGACTTCATTGCCTATGCTTTTGTATATCTCTTTTCTCTCTTCCTCAGTTTCTTCTCTCAAAATGAAAAGCTTCGACATGAGCTCAGCTGTTGAATCCGGTGCCGCCGCCGGGCACAACATGGACGATGATGGTCGGGAGAAGAGAACGGGGACGTTAATGACGGCGAGTGCCCACATAATCACGACGGTGATAGGTTCTGGAGTGTTGTCGTTGGCTTGGGCAATAGCACAACTTGGTTGGGTGGCAGGAACTGTCCTTTTGGTAACTTTTGCTGTCATAGTTAATTACACATCAAGAATGCTCGCCGACTGTTATCGATCTCCGGACGCAGGAACACGCAACAATACTTACATGGACGTCGTTAGAGCTTACCTTGGTATGAATATGTCATTTTGTGACTCAACTACTACTTTTGTAATCAAAATAGTATGTTGACATAGCTTAGTCTATTTTTTTATCAAACATAAAACACATTCACTAAAAAAATATATAAGTCATTTGCTTAAACATTTCTAATTTCGTTTGGAAAAAGACACATTCATTGTAAATGTTTTTTTTTTAATTTAAAGAAATTTAACATTCATTAAAAAAACATAAAATGACAGGCGGTAGGAAAGTGCAGCTATGTGGACTGGCACAGTACGGGAGTCTAGTAGGGATCAGTATTGGTTACACCATCACTGCCTCCATAAGCTTAGTGTAAGTTACACAACTTGTGATTTAATTATTTTGATATATAACCTGTTCGTTTCAATTTCTAACGTGACCTATGACTAAATGTTGCTCGTTTGCATGTCGCATGATCATGTGACCAGTTGCATGTATTACAGCGACATGCAAATGGCCATATAATGTCACATGGTTACCAACATGTTGTGAAGATAATATTAACTCTTGCTTGATGTTATATTTGGCTAGAGCGATTGGGAAAGCAAATTGTTTTCATGACAATGGACATGGTGCAAAATGTCTAGTCTCAAACTATCCACTCATGGCGGCGTTTGGAATCGTCCAGATTGTTCTAAGTCAGATTCCTAATTTTCACAAGCTCTCTTTTCTCTCCATTATCGCTGCGGTTATGTCCTTCTCTTATGCATCTATCGGAATTGGCTTAGCCTTGGCCGCTCTGGCAAGTACGTTGTATTTCCTTTCCTGTCTTAGTTTTGAATTTTAAAATATATTTGTAGAACATTATCTTGGGAAAATTTTCATTTTTACCTTTAACACCATTTTTTCAAATTTACTATTAATAAATGATTGTTTTCAAAAATACTCTAAATTTAGGATGAAGACTAAACTAATTTTTCTAAATATTTATAAAACATTTAAAAACTCAACTCCACCTCTTTAACATTAAACTCTAAATAATAATCACTAAATTGTAAACTCATATGTTAATATATTTTTGATTGAACGTATTTTTGAAAAATAGTATTTAACTTATGGTATTTTTTAGTAATTTCTCAATATGTTGATACATATATTTATATTACTGAGTTTTAAGTAGAAATCATTATCATTGATTTGTAAGATCATATATACATATGTGAATCTTAAAACTAATGGATAAAGTGGTATGATGAAAGGTGGGAAGATTGGTAAGACGGGAGTGACAGGAACGGTGGTTGGAGTGGACGTAACTGCGTCTGACAAATTATGGAACTCATTCCAAGCGGCTGGAAACATTGCCTTTTCATACGCTTACTCCGTTGTTCTCGTTGAGATTCAGGCATGCATTCTTTCGACTAGAGATCATGTTGCTGGTCACACTCAGAATAGTGTAGCAACTTTTTTTGCTATTAGTTCTTTTAATTGCATATATATATTTTTAATTAAATTGATATATATATGAGTTAATGACCAAAATATAGTTAAAAGAGTTTTTGTCCCAAAAATAACACTCAAGAAGAAAAACAATTAAAATAGGAGTGTAAATACACATTTATACATTTTAGATTAACTAGTCGAAACTTAGTGTTTAGAGTTATGGAGTGGAGTTTTGGAGGTAAAGTTTAAAATTAAAAAACATATTTTTTAAAAAAAAAAAATTCATAATAAAAAATGTCTAGTTTGATTATTTTTTAAAGTTTATTTTGTGATAAAAATTTCAAAAATGTTTATTTGAGAGATTTGCTTGTATATATATGTGTTGGTTAGAATAATGACTGTTATCAGAGCACCATTAATCATAATATCTTAGACGGTTACTACTAATTAAAATAAAAAGGAATATTGAAAAAAAGAAGAAGAATAACAAATAGCAAAAGACGATTCTTGTTGAGATACTTCAAGAAAAAAAATTGAGAAACTTTTCTATATGTGTAACTCAAGTTAGTAGTTGAGTTGTTTAAAAGTAATTAAAGTATACTTGTAAAAATAAATACTACTAATATTTTCTTTTTGTTGAGACGCTTTTGCCTTGTTGTTGATGGTCTCTGTATGTGTAAAACAAAACGTTATTGGGCTTCTTATCATTTTTTTTGACACAAAACTATATTATCTTCACTTAATTACGTCTTCAACCGTCGTTTATGGTGGTTGTTAATATATGTGACGTATGCTAGCTCTTTATTTAAGACTGTGTTGCTCATATATGCTTGTTTTGTTTTGTTTTTTCTTTGTTGCAGGATACACTGATGTCAAGCCCACCAGAGAACATAGTGATGAAAAAAGCAAGCCTTGTAGGAGTCTCAACCTCAACTGCTTTCTACGTCTTATGTGGCTGCATAGGATATGCTACATTTGGAAACCAAGCCCCTGGAGACCTCCTCACTGACTTTGGTTTTTATGAACCTTACTGGCTCGTCGATTTTGCCAATGCTTGCATCGCTGTCCACCTAACCGGAGCTTATCAGGTTAGCTCATTACAACAACAAAAAAGTTTTAAATAGATAAATTAGTACTTCCTCTATTTCAATATAAGTGGTGTTTAAGTTTTTTGAAAATACAAACTTTTATACAATATATCTTGATTACATAAAGTTATCATTAAATGAAACTAGTTCAATCAATATTAAAAAATAAATGTATAGTATTTTGTAGTTGGTCACAAAGTTCAAATGCTATTTAGAATAGTGAGAACATCAATAATTTTGCAACAATTTTTTTTTAAACATCACATAAAATAATATTCCATATTTTTCATTATAAGTGTCACTTTACCTTTTTACACACTGATTAAAAAAATAATTAATTTTGCATATTTTCTATATAAAAACACAACTACTTATACACCTAACTATATTTCAACCAATAGAAAAAATATATTACAATATAAATTTAATAAATTTTACATCGAAAGTCGAAAACGACACTAATAAAAAAAACTTCTCTAAAACGACATTTAATATGAAACGGATGGAGTATAGAGGAAGTATCTTTTTTTTTTTGTCGGCATAGAGGGAGTATATATATCACTCACAAATTTTTAAGTTTTAAGTATAAGGCTCAAGAAAAGATAAACAATGACATTGATGATGTTTAATACAATGAGCAGGTGATTGCACAACCAATATTCCAGTTTGTTGAGATGAAATGCAAAAAAGCATGGCCGGAAAGCAATTTCATCACCAAAGAACATTCTATAAACATACCATTGCTAGGAAAATGTCGCATCAACTTCTTCAGACTGGTGTGGAGGACAACCTATGTGATGTTCTCAACAGTTTGTAGCAATGATATTCCCTTTCTTCAACGCGGTCTTGGGCCTTATTGGTGCAGCTGCATTCTGGCCGCTAACGGTTTACTTCCCGGTGGAGATGCACATCTCGCAGAAAAAAATTAAGAAGTATACTATGAGATGGATAGGGCTGAAACTCCTTGTATTGGTTTGTTTGATTGTTTCGCTTCTAGCTGCAATAGGATCCATCGTGGGATTGATAAATAGTGTCAGGGCATACAAGCCTTTCCACAATATAGATTAGTTACTTGTAACCTAAGCTATCTGAATACATAGATAATAATGAGTTATGTTAACAATAATGAGTTCAAATAAAGAACAAATGAATTCACGGTTGATAATGAAGCTATTCTATATATAGAGTAGGATTAACTGGGTCTCTTAAGATGGGATTCTTAGTTTTTCTAAGAGATATTTCTTAGATTTTAACTAAGAAAACCTAAGAACCGTCTCTTAAATAAGAATCATAATAGACGTCTCTTAGCGAGAAAAATGTAAAAAAAAAAAAAATTAAAAAGATAAATTTTACGTTAAGAACCTCACCTTAAGAGATCTGGGTTAATCATGACCTAAGACCATCTTTATCGCTGAAACCCAAGTGGGTTTCCTATTTTTTTTTTTTTTTGGATTTTAGAAAAAAAAAAGCTAATCAATTGCGGACCGCCACGTATTAGTGGGAACCCGCAAAACAGTGTAAAAACTCTCCCACAATCGATCCTTATTTGACACTTTTGGCAACCGACTTTTACAAAAAAGTGGGCTTCACTGTGGGATCCATCACTAAAAACCTCTTTAGAAACCTGGCTTAATAATGCCCTAAGATGTTCACAGTAATTTTTATTTTATTTTTAAGTTGAAGTTTAAAAAGATCATATTTATTACTGAGAATTAAGAAAATGAGAATGAGTTATTCAAGCCCGGCCCAAACTAAGCCCGGCCCAAAAGCTTCTCTGTTGTACTTTGCGTTTAGAAGAGTCAAACCACAATGTTTGACTTTATATTCCATGACCAAACCAACACATCCAAAACAAGACAAAAATCAATCAAATGCATTGAGACCGAAACAGAGAAGGAAACACAGGTAAGCAAATGATGAGTTTCTTTTGACCTTCCTTCTTCTTCTTCTTCTCTTCTTCTTCTTCTTCTTCTTCTTCTTCGAAGTATATCTGATTGATGCTTATCGGACTTCTCCTACAGCTCATCACTTCCCTCTTCCTTATCGCTCCTCTCCGTCACTCAAAGGTGAGATTTTTATTTGACTTTGACCCGTTTTTTATAGGATCTCTACAATGTTGATTTGATAGATTGATTTTCAGTACAGGCCACGCTCATGGCGGATTATAACATCGTGATGAACGGTGACTTCTCTGATGGGATTGAGCCTTGGTACCCCAACGGATGCCAAGCCTTTGTTGTTTCCTCTGACTCATTTAGCTCAGACTCTGGATACGCCGTTGTAACTAACAGGAAAGAAACTTGGCAAGGGCTTGAGCAAGACATCACAGCTCAGGTTTCTCCTGGTGTTAGATATAGTGTTTCAGCTTGTGTTAGTGTCTCTGGTCCTTTCCATGAATCATCTGAGGTTCTTGCCACTGTGAGGTTGGAGCATGATGACTCGCCTACTGAGTATTTGTTCATTGGAAAGTAGGTTTTGTTAAGTTGTTGTTATCTTTTGGGATATTTGTTTGATGTTTTGTTAGAGATCGATGATGGATTTGTAAACTTACTTGCAGAACATATGCATCAAGAGACAAGTGGGTTAATCTAGAAGGAACGTTTTCGATATCGAGTATGCCTGACCGTGTTGTGATCTATTTGGAAGGTCCAGCTCCGGGGAAGGATCTTCTTATACGCTCAGTTACCGTTATAGACTCGGCTTCTTGTGACTTCCAGGTAATGTTTTATTGGACTCTTTCTTTACCAGCTAGAATCCATTGTGATCTGATAGTTAGCATTATTGAGTACGGATAAGCAAAGGACTCAGGTACATGTGTCTTACTGAAGACTCAGATAGATAGAAGTAACTATAATGTGCCAAAGATTAAACGTTATTTTTAGCTATGGTTGTTTTGATCATGAAACTGTTTTTCAGCTATTTCAAATAGAGAGAAGCCGGGCAAATGAAACAAGATCAAATTGTCTGGTTTCACATTCATTGAAACATTATCATCTGATTTTGAACTGTTCATTGAAGCGTTGTACATCTGATTATAAACAGCATAATTCAATAGCACCTCATGTATTAGAGGCTTATTGATTTACTGCAGGATGCAGAAGGAAACATAGCAGCTTCCAGTCCTGCTTTGAATATCATTAACAACCATGACTTCTCTGATGGTTTGTGTTCTTGGAACTCGAACAGTTGTGATTCATTTGTTGTTGGCAGCAACGAATGCAACTCAGAATCATATGCGGTTGTTAATAACCGGAGCGAAACCTGGCAAGGACTTGAGCAAGATATCACAGACAGAGTTTCTCCTGGTTATTCATATAAAGTCTCTGCTAGTGTTAGCGTATGGGGACCTGTTCCAAGGTCTGCGCAGGTCTTGGCCACTTTGAAGTTAGAGCACCAAGGCTCACCAACCGAGTTTAAACTAATTGGAAAGTAATGGAACCACATGACATTCTCTGTGGTATATAGTCAAGAAGACTCAGAAATGCTGACACTGATAATGTTTTTTTATGGCAGAACTTATGTTTCGAAAGATGTTTGGAAAACTCTGGAAGGTACTTTTGTATTATCAGGAAGACCTGATCGTGTTGTATTCTTCCTGGAAGGGCCACCTCCTGGGGTTGATCTTCTTATCAAGTCTGTAACTATCCATTGCGAAAACAATAATCAGTTTGAGGTAACTGACTGTTTACATAGAGAGATTTGTATATTAGTGTCTTCTTTTCTCCTTCTTAAGATCTAAAGAAGCTGTGTTGAATAATCTGATATGTTTCTTCGCTTGTCAGAAAAGCCGAGAGTTCTGCTCAGCGCCTGAAGCTGATCATCACATCTTCCTGAATTCAAGCTTTTCTGATGGCCTCAATCATTGGTCTGGAAGAGGATGCAATCTTATGTTACATGAGTCTCTAGCTGATGGGAGGATACTACCACATTCTGGAACATGTTTTGCTTCTGCAACAGAGCGAACACACAAGTGGAGCGGAATTGAACAGGATGTTACAGAAAGAGTCCAGAGAAAACTCATTTATGAAGCATCTTCTGTTGTTCGGCTATCGCATAGTCATCACACCGTGCAGGCCACTTTGTATGTTCAATACCTTGACCAACGTGAAGAATACATAGGCATTTCCAGGTGAGCTTGGCAACGACTTCTTTTATTTTTTTTGTACCAAAGATGTGAATCTTGTTTCAAATGTATGATGAAAGTTTGTTCATTTTCAGTGTTGAGGCAAACCATGACGATTGGGTAGAGTTGAAAGGGAAGTTCCTCTTGAATGGATCTCCAGCTAGAGCAGTTGTTTACATTGAAGGACCCCCACCAGGGATTGATGTTTTCGTCGACCATTTCGAAGTAAAGCCTGCAGAGAAACCTCCACCTTCTAGACGACCATACATCGAGGTTAGACATATACATTGTATTGCTTTTTAACATGCACTTCTCCTCATGTCTAATGTATCATAAACTGTTTCCGTTATTTCTACAGAGTCATGTTTTTGGGATGAACATAGTTTCTAATAGCCACCTAACCGATGGAACAACGGAAGGTTGGTTCCCTCTTGGAGACTGCCATCTAAGAGTTGGAGAAGGCTCCCCTCAGATATTACCTCCATTGGCGAGAGACTTTATTAGAACAACGCATGAGTATCTATCTGGACGATACGTGCTTGCAACAAACCGAAGTGGAACATGGATGGGTCCTGCTCAGATGATAACTGATAAAGTGAAGCTGTTTCTAACATACCAGGTTTCAGCTTGGGTTAAGGTTGGCTCAGGAGGACTAACTTGCCCACAGGATGTGAATATCGCACTCAGTGTTGATGGTAAATGGGTTAATGGAGGAAAAGTCGAGGTCAAGGATGGTGATTGGCATGAAGTTGTGGGTTCGTTTAGAATCGAGAAGCAAGCAAGAGAAGTTATGCTTCATGTCCAGGGACCGTCTCCTGGTGTTGATCTAATGGTTGCAGGTCTTCAGGTCTTCGCTGTTGATCATAAAGCACGGTTGAGTTATCTCAAAGGGCAAGCTGAAATGGTAACCTACGAAACATTTTAGTCGTTACAAATGTTTTGAACTAAACATGAAACTTCATTATGCACTAATGCTCTTTTTCTGTTAAACAGGTTCGAAAACGCAATGTTCGCCTCAAAGTCTCAGGTTTAGATTCTAACGAACTATCTGGTGCAACGGTGAAAATCAGACAGACGAGTAACAGTTTTCCACTTGGTTCATGCATAAGTCGGAGCAACATAGACAACGAAGACTTTGTGGACTTCTTTCTAAACAACTTCAAGTGGGCAGTGTTCGGTAACGAGCTGAAATGGTCCTGGACAGAGCCAGAGCAAGGGAACTTCAACTACAGAGACGCAGACGAGATGCTCGGATTCTGCGAGATGTACAACATCGAAACCAGAGGTCATTGTATATTCTGGGAGGTCGAGTCAGTTATTCAACCGTGGGTTCAACAGCTGAGCGAGCCTGAGCTAGAAGCAACCGTTGAGAACCGTGTAACGGATCTCCTTACCCGTTACAACGGGAAGTTCAGACATTATGATGTGAACAACGAGATGCTTCATGGATCATTCTATCGAGATAGACTAGGCTTTGATGCAAGAGCAAAGATGTTCAAGATGGCACACGAGTTAGACCCGTTAGCAAGACTGTTCCTCAATGAATACCACATAGAAGACGGGTTTGACTCTAGGTCATCGCCTGAGAAGTACATAAAGCTTGTTCATAAGCTGCAGAAAAAGGGTGCACCTGTGGGAGGTATCGGGATACAAGGACATATAACGAGTCCCGTTGGTCACATTGTTCGTTCCGCTTTAGACAAGTTAAGTACACTCGGTTTACCAATCTGGTTCACTGAGCTTGACGTGTCGTCTATTAACGAACACGTAAGAGGAGATGATCTTGAGGTGATGCTGTGGGAAGCATTTGCACATCCAGCGGTTGAAGGAGTGATGCTTTGGGGATTCTGGGAGCTGTTTATGAGCAGAGAGCATGCGCATTTGGTGAATGCGGATGGTGAGATTAACGAAGCTGGGAAGAGGTTTCTTGAGATAAAAAACGAGTGGTTAACTTTTGTGGAGGGAGTGATTGAGGATGAAGAAGGAGGATTTGAGTTTAGAGGTTATCATGGGAGTTACGTAGTGGAAGTTGTTACTTCGGAAGGTAAGTATGTGAAGAACTTTGTTGTTGAGAAAGGCAATTCTCCAGTTGAAATCATCATAGATCTTTGAACTTTTTATATTACATGTCGTTTATGCACATTGGTGAGATACAAGCCTTATGGCTTTACTAAAATGACTTTTCTTTTGTACTTTCGTTACTTGCGACACAAGAAAGATCTAAACCCTCCATTTTTGGTATACACACCGAACTCTTAAGGGCATGTTTATTGCAGGTCTCTTAGCATGGGGTTCTTAGCTTTTCTAAGAGACGTATCTTAACTTTAACTAAGAAAACTTAAGAACCGTCTCTTAAATAAGAGACCTAAGAGACGTCTCTTAACGGGAAAATTGAAAAAAAAAATAAAAAATAAAAAAAACGTGAAATTATAAGTTAAGAACCCGTCTAAGAGACCGTGGATAAACATGGCCTTAGTATTATAATAGACACACCTCAGTAACTATGTCTGTAACAGTTAAAACGAAACAAGAACAAAGCTCTATCGATTTAGTTATGTTCTAGTTCTAGAAGGACAAGTGTAGATCTCATCAAGTTTATCGCCACACAAGTGACGAAGAAAACAAAGTAAACTTGTTGTTTCCAGTGACGAAGAAAACAAAGCAAACTTGTTGTTTCCAGTGACGAAGAAAACAAAGTAAACTTGTTGTTTCCTTTGCTTTGTCACTTGTGTCTCTATCTACCTGATGAGAACTAGACGTTTCTTTCTTGAAACTAGAACGATAAAAATAAGAACATAAAAGAAAACAAAATAGAACTATTTGCCAAGATAAAAGCAGACACTTCGCAATCACTTACGTGTTCGATACTTAACTCGACACTGTGTACTTGGTGTCCTCTTTACCTTTGCTTTTTGGTATATCAGTCAAGAAACTTCTCGTTTCTTTTGTTTGTTTTGTTTTGTTTTTGTTAAAACAAATAGGATCTTCTTCCACAATCAACAAACAAAGGCTCTGCAACTGTGAAGATGATCAAAACAATCTCATCTCTGCGCAGAAGTCTGGTTCTACCTAGACATGTGCATATTCGTACGGTATAAACTGAAAACATCTAATGAGTTTCTTCAGGCAAAGCTCATATTTGATAATGTTTTCTCTGATGAACAGTTACAAACATTCTCTAAGCACAACGCACAAGCTGCCTCAGCCTTGCGAGAGGAGTGTAAGAAGACTGTTTATCAGTAAGTTCTGATCCAACTCATGTAACTATTGCCTTTACCAATACATGTTTTGTTACACTAGAAAGCTTGCTTTCACAACTGTTGTTTCTTATTACATAGAGATGATGAGTATGTGGATATGGACTGGGACAAACTCGGGTTTGGTCTCACTCCAGCTGATTACATGTACGTCATGAAATGCTCAAAAGACGGTGAGTTCACTAAAGGTGAACTTACTCGTTTTGGTAATATTCAGCTAAGTCCTTCTGCTGGAGTCTTAAACTATGGACAGGCAAGTCTCTTGTAACCTTCTTGATTTTGTCTTTAAACTGTCTTATCAATGGAAGTTTTGTGATATCATTCACAGGCGATATATGAAGGTACAAAAGCATACAGGAAAGAAAACGGGAAGCTTCTTCTGTTTCGCCCTGATCACAACGCTGTCCGAATGCAGCTTGGAGCTGAACGTATGCTCATGCCTTCTCCTTCTGTTGATCAGTTCGTTGATGCTGTTAAGCAAACCGCTCTTGCAAACAAACGTTGGGTAACAAATGCTTTCCAGTAACAAATATTACCCTCTTAAGAGGCTTCTTTTGGGATCTGAATGGTATGTGTTTTGGTTCAGGTTCCTCCTTCAGGTAAAGGTTCATTGTACATTAGGCCTCTGTTGATGGGAACTGGTCCAGTTCTTGGTTTAGGACCTGCACCTGAATATACATTCATTGTGTATGCATCTCCAGTTGGTAACTACTTCAAGGTAAATATATCTATCTATCCTCTCTTTCACTTCCTGTACTATTGGCAAATCTTTTCTCTAATGGTTTATAGGAAGGTACTTCTGCTCTGAATCTCTATGTTGAGGAAGAGTATTCCCGTGCAGCTCCTGGTGGATCTGGAGGCGTCAAGAGCATCACAAACTATGCTCCGGTAATTGCTAAAACCCACTTAGTTTTGAAAGTGACCAAGCTTTGAAAAGAGATGTGTTGTAGGTTTTGAAAGCACTGAGCAGAGCCAAGAGTCTTGGGTTTTCAGACGTTCTTTATCTTGACTCTGTCAAGAAGAAGTATCTCGAGGAAGCTTCCTCTTGCAACGTCTTTGTTGTTAAGGTTAATATACATATTTGTGAGTGGTTTCTACTTTGGTTTGTCTTAATATCTAGTGTTCAGGGTCGGACAATCTCAACTCCTGCAACTAATGGAACAATTCTAGAAGGGATTACTAGGAAGAGTGTTATGGAGATTGCATGTGATCAATGCTATCAGGTAAAGCAACTTAAAGCTGCTTTATAGCTCATAAGAACCAACAATAATAAAGTTTCTCAAAATTGGACATGATCAGGTAGTAGAGAAGGCAGTTCATGTGAATGAAGTAATGGATGCAGATGAAGTTTTCTGCACAGGAACTGCTGTAGGAGTTGCTCCTGTGGGAACTATAACATATCAGGACAAACGGTAAAAACCTCACAGTGCCTTGATCAATTTTTACTCCAACATTTAACAAAGATTTGGCCTGATGATGTATGTCTTTATGAAACCTTCAGAGTAAAGTATGAAACTGGGGAGGAATCTGTCTGCCAGAAATTGCGTTCGGTCCTCGTCGGTATCCAGACAGGAACCATTGAAGATACCAAGGGATGGGTCACATGTATCAACTAAGACATAGAGACTACTCTGCATGTTATTAAGCTTGTGTATAGACAACAATGAAGCTTTTTGTGCTCATTTCTATCTCCTTAACAACATGAATCACACTCTCAACTTGGACCTTAAAAGTTCATTTAGTAAATGTATTCTGATTCAATATTTAAAAAATGCATTCTTCGTTGAGGAAAAAAACAACAACTGAGAACTCAAATCGTTCTGGTTCTTAAGAAAAATAATAACATGGAATGAGACGGAAAAAACATTATATGATACTTAGGACCAAAGCCATCTTCTATACAAACTCTCTGCAAATTTTCCTTGAAGTACTAGAGCTCTGGTTTCAATCGACCTACGGTAAGAAGAAAACATCAATCAAGACAACAGAAAAAAAGAAGGATAGAGACAGAGAGATGTGAGAAGCAAGTTTGTGTAGCTTGTAGTTACCATTATTAGGTGAGAAACTAGACATAGTCGATGGGTTTGTGACGAACCCCATTTGGTAGAGGCTATGTAGTTCACTCTCTAGTGCTGTCTGCTCAATGAGATCATAAAGAAATGTGTAAGAGAATCTAAAGTGGTGCCATAAGCATGATATGTTGTTTCTGATGTTTCTTGCCTGTGGTAATGGGTTGTATTGTGGATTTGTGGTGGTAGAAATGTTCCCTTGAAATCCGGTGAAAGGATTCATCCCAAGCGTAGGAGTGTTTCTGTCTCTTGATTGCAGAAGCTGAATGGATATGAAGGTTTAGTACTGATTCATAACTTGCAAACTACTAACTCAGTTTCACTGTGAAGTTTTGAGAGTTCTTACATCTTTGGCGATAATCCTGTCTATATCAATGTTGAGTTCTGGATTCACTGTTGCCAAGTTTCATAGATAAAAACTGAAAGAAAAAAGAAAGCAATGTGACATAGCAACATCAAAAACTCTTTCAGACCATACCGTGAGCAAACTAACTTAAACGTTTCAAGAATCTTGCATTATTGGGATAGTTCTTAGTTGTTACCTCAACTTGTTGTTGCAATGACTGAACATAGTTGATGATCTCATCTAGCATAACCGCTTTCCCGGTGATCTAGTTGAACAGATTTGAACAACAAAGACTTTTCAGCAAAAAATTATTTGGACATCACAGGAAGTTAAGTCATCTTTAACTCCAATACCTTGTTGCATCCCGGAACAAGCTCTTGAAGCAGTCTCATCCTTTCACTGATCTTTTCTCTTCTGACCTGTAAACAACAAACAAAACAGAAAACTTCTCAGATCAAATTACATTAATCAAATGATAATATATCGGTAAAAGAGTCATTACCCTTTCTGCAAGACTGTGACTATTAGTGGCTTGACCTCTTCTTGCCCTCATATGAATGTAGTTTTCTTTTGGTGCTTCTTCACTCTGTGAGCTCTCCTTGTTCATTGTCTCTTTACTCTGACCATCTTTGTGTTTCTTCTGGCTCTGATCACTTCCCCTTTGAGGGTCTTCTTGAAATTCCTCCACAGCTTTCTGCCAATTTTAACAACACTCACTTAGTTCCCATCTGATGAGAATCAAACCTTGAACCTAATGCTACCAAACCAAAACCTACCTTGTTCCGTTGTGATTCAGCTTCAGCTTGCCTTCTTTTTCTGGTTGGTGAAGCACCAAGAACACCATCATCTGAAACCTGATCATGAGATACTCCAGCTCTCATCAACCTTCCAACAGTTTCCCCTTTCTTGTCTGAACCAAGAAAATGACCTCCACAATCACCAAACGGAAGAAGACTTGCAGGCATGTCCGGATAACCAGAACCGGTTTGGTAATGAGTGAAGCAACTCATCCCTGGATTCTCCATCACCACTGAAGGGTAATGGGAGCTTGAGAAGCCACCACCATTAACAACTGGATCCCAATCTGAAGAAGAGAAGAATGGATCTGCCTTTGCATACAAGGGCATTGATGTAGTAGTTCCAGTTCTTGAGGGATCATGTCCATGGTTTAACCCCATCTCACCTTCATTACTCTCTCCACCCATTTTAACCCTCAGAAAGAAACTTTAAACTCAGTTTTGCTACTTTGTAAAGACTTCTTGACAAGGGAAGTTAAAACCAGCTTTGTAGATTTTATACAGTGGGGAAAGAGAAACAAAATCAAGAGAGCATCAAATCTAATGTAGCAGAAGCAAGTCACAGGTTCTTTAAGGAAAGAGAAGCCTAGGATAAATGCTTATTCCTACTCAAAGTCAATAGAAGAAAATAATTAAAGAGAAGAATAGACTTATCATAGACAAAGAAAGCTGAAGAGTTTCAGAGCATAAAGTGGTAACAAAGCAATGGATTTAGCTAAGTTACAGCTCAGAGAAGCTTAGTAAAGAAAAGAAGAAGAAAAAAAGGAAAAGTAGATTCGCTTTTAATAGTGTGAGAGAGCAAAGTCACTGTCTCTCATAACTAATCTCTTCAGCTTCAAGAACTTTGAATTTTTAAATGAAGGATATTGACACAACCCCCATTGGATAGCATCAAGTTGTTAAGATCAGAGAAGCAATAATGTGTGGGGGATTAATAAATGGAAGAAGATTGAGACAAGCCCTGCTTAAGATACTCCAAGATTGTGGTACCTTTGGATATAGTACAAAATAAGAATCAAATTTTTAGGTGGGACTTCTACATACTTTACAGTAAACCCAAGTCAGATAGGTAGTACACTCAATTTGAAAGGGTATCAAATGCTGTTTGTAGCTTGAATTGGGAAAAATGAAGGAGAGATTCACAAAGTTGAGTGCTTGAACAAACAACAAAGCAAGCATCAAGTTCCAACCTTTATAGAATCAAAGAAAACAGTAATAATAATTGTGTCTAATGACAATAAAAGACCTAGAGAAAGAGAATAAACAAAACTAAAGTTGATAATTACCATTTGAGATTTAATTCAAGATTTTTAACATTTAAAAAAAAAAAAAATTACCATTTGAGAGAGAGAGAACTGTTGAAGTTAACACTAACAAAGGAGACATAACATGATTATTTAAACAAATACAAAGAAAACTACTGTCAGATGCTTTACTTGCTCTTTTCTTTTAATTATTACACAACCTAATCTACCTCTTTAGCATGTCTCACCTTTTTTTTTATAAAGACATGTCTTAGCTTTTATAAATCTAAGTTTTTAAATTACAGTAAACTATCCCCTCTCTGTATTTCCTTCATTTTTCTTTTTATTTAAACACATGAAAATGTACATCTTTAATTTTTTCAATAGTGACCAAATTGTGAGAGAAATTAAGGTTATATTGGTATACAAAAAAATTTAATTTTACTATGTTTTCAAATAATTTCTCAAACAATATTTAAGTCTCATTATTCTACTCTTATTGTTTCAAAGTCTCATTGTGCAAGCAATAGGTTCTTCTCTTCATGCCCAAGCTTTGCTTTCTAGCTTCTACTCCCTGACATGTGCTTTAGAATATTATAGCATATAAGTACACATACATGCATGTATATATATATATGTATATGATAATGTGTAAGATAATATTATTTTTACTGACATAAATTGCCAACTGTATATTCTAGCAGAAGACTCTTTGCTGTGACACACTCATTTTTTTTCTTCTGAGTGCCAACAAACCTCTTTTGGAATAATTTCACTCTCAGCTTTTCTAGCAGCCGTGTGATTGAACTACTAAGTTTAGATCTCATCTCTAAGCCGTTGGATACAAGCAACATATTTGTTATTCTTTTTTACTATTTTCCTTTCTAATCTTTTAATATATAGTGTACTCACACTATAATAAGGGTTATATTGCTTTTAAAGACTCACTTGAAAGTCTTGAATAAGGTTGTGATCACATCCACCTTCTTCATTTCTCAGAATTGAACGGTAGTTTGGAATTTTTCTAAAATAAGTGGAATATAACACAAGGGACATATATATATTGTTTCGTTTTTTGTAAATATTACTAGCATTTTTATATTAAAAAAATATTACGAACGTATGCAACTTGAGAAGAAAACAAAACGTCCTTTTATTGAAATTGCAGTAATAAATTTAGAGTGCGTAAAGTTTATGAGGATCCTAAAATCTAGGTGATACTATTTGGCTGTGTTATCATTTTCCAAAAACAAGTAAAGTTAAAACTTGGCAGGATTTTTGACAATTTCTAAAGAATTGTTTCTGAAGTATGAACAGGTTCAATCCCATTTCTTACATTTTACAGTCATATATTGTTGGTAAAACGATCTCTTAACCACGATGCTACTCACTCTCTTTATTTCATTATAAGTGTCATTTTAGATTTTTGCATACAGATTAAAAATAATTTATTTTGCATATTTTATATATAAAAATACATTTACATATATACACATAATCATATTTCAACCAATAAAAAATAATTTGTAACATAAAATTAATAAATTTTGCATTGAAAGTTGAAAATGACACTTATTTTATAAAAAAAATAAAAAATTCTAAAACGACACTTAATATTAAACATAGAGAATATGTTATAAACACACGGAAAAGAATAGTAAAACTTTTCTGGTCAACAAAATAATCTTAGAGTATACAAAATATGTTATATATGAATTTCATAGGAGGAAACATAAGGAATAAAAGGGAATCTAATCTATAATTTCATTAGAAATAAAATAAGCTAAAATATGTATAAAGTTTGAGCTACAGCTGTTTATAAGATTTGGACACACTAGTGTTTGGTACTAGTTCTTATAGGGCATGGGACAACTAACCCTCAACAACCATAAATCATGGTCAATCTTTAGATTATTTGGTCAAACCCACAATCATAGTTGTTAATTAGCTGGAACTCATATACTATAGAACTATATAAGTGATAGGACACGGTTGTTTATAGTATACATGTGTTTTATGCTAAAAATGAAAACTATATGCATATTAATTACATGATTTTATCTACCTTGATAATTAATATTTAAATAATAAATAGTGATGTGTTGATATTTTATGTATTATAAACTATTTAATGAATGAATTTTGATTTGTAGTTTACAAACTGTTCTAAGAATGTAAGTACTATGTTTACCGAACTAATTTACAACTACAAAACAAT
The DNA here is from genome assembly GCA_905132885.1 of Moricandia moricandioides. Classification (NCBI taxonomy): domain Eukaryota; kingdom Viridiplantae; phylum Streptophyta; class Magnoliopsida; order Brassicales; family Brassicaceae; genus Moricandia; species Moricandia moricandioides. Next base: position 37,234 of record CAJHQQ010001446.1, on the reverse strand, counting down.
ACGTTGTGTTAATATATTTTTTTGCACCCTTGTAATGGGCATGATATATTTACAAATGTAGTTAGGTTGGGAAAATTAAAATAATTATTCAACTTGTGAATGCTTCTCATCATTGCAGACAAGGTAGGTGAATTAAGATCCAACCAAATTAAAATAAGTGAGACTTGCACACAACTCATTCTACATTACTCCAATAATTATACGGGACCACACTATTATATTATTTTACGAAACATATACATACCAATGTACTAATTTAATTTATAGATTATAAATATACAAATAAATTCAATCAACGAATATTAGGTTTTAGACAATTTTCACTGACGATATCATATGACTTTTAAAATCAAATCAGTGTCCAGTAGAATCTGTAATAAAATAGCTATCGTCACATCAAGTTTTATCACTAAACTATCAAGGGACAAGCTTCACATCTTAGATGTGCTTAGTTGTCTAATTACCAGTTAACCAATGTACAAATATAATAGTACTACCTAGTCTCCGTTTCATGTGCTGTAAAAGAACAATGACATACGTAGAAAGTGAGCAAAGGAATGATTAAGAAACCTTAATCAACTTGGTTTATTAAAGGTATAAGTTCCTTATTAAACTCTGTTTTTAATCAGACTAATGGTAAACTATGATTAGCGTGAAGCCAATTAAAGCGAGAAGATCCTCTGACCAAGCGCGAGGAGTACTTATGTAGAACTCTCTTTGAAGTTTTTAACTAAGACTATAATGGCCCATAAGAAGTGGTCCAAACTCTTTTATGTGCAATAATGCTCGAGATTCCTAGTATCTTTATCATGATCTTTGATCGCATATCATAAACATATCTTTGTTTCTTAATCTAAACATTACAGTCAGCTGTACTATTAAACTATAGTAAGAAATAGTATAGGTTAGAAATAAAGACCAGAAACCAAAACTAAGAGTGTAGACTTGTCAATGAAACCCATTGTGTTGTATAAAGGATGATGATATGTTGAGGAGTGAGGACCGTTGGTAATGAAAATTTAGCGGTTGAGAAAAGCTTCTCATAAAGTTCAAGAAAACAAATTAGGATGTCATATCAATTAATTGATTTGAGGGCAACGTGCTTGTAGTCATCCATGTTTCCATTTATAAAAACGTGTGTGTTGTAAGCCTTTCTTGATCGACTGGACTTTCGATAAGGACAACTTTGTGTTGCCTTCATCATGATAAGTTACATATATATTCATGGATGGTTGGAGTAAACTTAGAGCATTGTTTCAACTCTTAGATGTGTCTTTTGGCCGTTTTGTCATAGCTAGATCAATCCATGCTTCAAGTATCGTGGTCAGAGGCGGCTTTGGACGGAAGCAAAAGAAGTGGGTGCTTTCGGCCGCCACTAAATATTAATTATATCGACCATATATTAACGTAAAATATTTGGTAGCGCAGATAATAATGCTATACATTATTGTGGAGGAGGTGTGGAGTTTAACTAACCTTGATGATGTTTTTTCCTATCTATAAAAAAATAATATGAATAGGCCACATGTTTTAAATTTGGTTCTAGCCCAATAATTATGAGGCTGGTTTTGATCGTGGTTAACCTGCATGGTCAGCCTTGAGATTTAGAAAGTCTTAGATAATTTATGAAAAGTTTGAACTGATTTTTCTTAAATAAATTTGAAAGTCAACATATTTTTTAAGTAATTCTTGTCTAAATTGAGGATGTAAAGCGAATGTTTAGTTATGCTTGGTTTAGGACCGATGCTGTTAACCTAGCAATAAAAAGTTTGTGTGGTCTCGTGATGATTGCATTGTAAATGAGATAATCATGTTTGTGTTGTGAGATGAGGTTTATGCTGGACTGGTTACCTTCTTGTATCTTGATTCACGTGTGGCTGTGGTATCTCCATTCCATATCGTCAACAGATATAACGAGGCTATATCCTTAGAAATGAATATTTTTGATGCACCAAGTCACATGTCAAACTTTCTTGTTTCACTCAGATTTGCTTCATCTCTTCTTCTCTTGTGTTTTTTATTAACACGATTTTGAGACTCGCATACATGCATTCATACTTGTTTCCACTCTCTTATACAACATATTTGTAATTAATTTGTTACTCAGTCACCACACACACACATATAGCCACCTCCAGATTTAACAGCTTTCCCTAATACGAGAGCCGGACTTGAACGTATACAGTTAAAACATTTGCATGGCCCCCATCTTGTAGGCCCCCTAGTTTATAAACTAAATTGTTTGTATACAATATATATATATATATATATATATATATATATATATATATATATATATATATATATATATTCATATGTTTTTAAAATGTGAATGTAAAATTAAAAAAGAACAAAAAAATGGTGTGCATTTGTGTTTTGTGTTTTGACACCTAGACTGGTTTGTATTATTATGATTTAAAAATGTATAAAATAAATAAATAACATATATTATACTTATAATGTTTTTTTTCTTTAAATAGAATATATAACTTTTAAAATAAAAATAGAATATATAATTCAAACTAAATTTTGCTAAGATAAAAAGAAAGAAAAATGTTGTTAATTCAAATTTAAAATAAAATACTTTTCTTTTTGAATAGAGTCTTCAAAACTTTAAGACCGGTTCTACATAATACATAACTCTGGATAATAAACTAATTTTTTTAGACACCTTATTTTATATACCTAATTAATATGCAACTGTATGAAACTGACGTCCGTTTTTTTTCGCAATGAAAAAAAAAATCAGTTACACAATGAAAATTAAATAATCACTACTATTAATATACTAATAATACCCATGTTAATATTGATATTCATATTATTAATTTTTGACAAAAAATATTAATATTATTAGTTTTTTTTCTTCATGGTATTTTGATGAAACTAAATGGGCCTCACGTGAGAGGAAGCCTACCCGCTAATTCATGTAAAGTGTTTGTCTCTCTCTCTCTCTGGGCACTTGACTTTCACTCTCAGCGATCTAACGTAGAAGCTGAAGAAGGAAGCTCATGGAAGCAGATGGCGTTACAAGTTCCCATCTTCTTCCTCTAGTCTTTTAGATTCCAGCTCACTTTCGTCACCACCCGATTCCACGTCTAGAGATCTCCCCCCAAAACTCAAAATCCCCTAACTTCTCCCGAAACATGGAAGACGCCTACGCCAGATCCGTCTCTGAGGTGCTTTGCATTTTCACTTCTCAATCTTTTTTGTTTCGTTTGACAGCTACTTGTTATCGGATTTGGAAAGCTTAAGGCTTGACTGATTTGGTTGCGATCGCATACTGGTTGCGTTGGACGTTGATTGATTGGTTGTCTCTGTGATTCTGTTGTTTTGCGCAGGTTCTTGATTTCTTCGGGGTAGACCCAGCAAAGGGTCTTTCTGATTCTCAGGTATGAGTCTGTGAGATCTTTCACTTGGAATCTGGCACTTGAACTTGTTACAGTTACCTGATTGTTGATAAATTGTTGTAAATGTAGGTTGATCATCATTCTAGGATGTTTGGCAGGAATGGTATGTATTTAGTTTCACTTCTCTTGCACTTCCATGTTTGGTCTTAAGGACACAGGGAGATTCAATGCAGATGGTGACGAGAGACTGTCTTGGTGCTAAATTTTATTTTGCATTTAAGGAGGCTGTAGATTATAGTTTTTGCATGTAATTTGAAGTTCTAGTACTGTATATAATTTACCAAGTACACTGATTACAAAGTTTCTGCTACCTTCAGTCCGTATGTGTTCCAATATTGATGCACAGTTTGAGTGCTCTTCAGGAAAAAATTGCTGTGTATGATTGTCTGAGGGGTTAAAAATTTATGATGTTAGTGTCTGCTTGAATTATAAAGGGCACATCTTTTTTCCATTTAAGTCACACTGTTAATTTGTTTAGTTCTGATCTTCTTCTTTTAATTTTTTGCATGTTTTTCACATGATCTGCAGTACTGCCCGAAGAGAAAAGTAAGTTTGTCAATAACATCTTTGAAATTCATCCTTCAGTAGTTATATCTTCTAAGAGGTTCAATGAAAAATATTTGATTTTTCTTTTTATTTCGAGATGACCATCATGGTTTGAGAGCTGCTAAATTGTTTTAGCGCTGTGATGATTTAAATTTAGAAATCCCCTGACACGTGCCAATTTTTCCTTATCTTATTCTCAATTAATTGCAGGAACTCCATTCTGGAAACTGGTTCTCAAACAGTTTGATGATTTACTTGTTAAGATATTGATAGTGGCTGCAATTGTCTCTTTCGTATTAGCTTTGGCCAATGGAGAGACTGGCTTAACAGCATTTCTAGAACCTTTTGTAAGTCGCAACATCTTTTGTTAACACTTACACTGACTTTCATATAGTGGTTGATTAGTTAACATCTTTTATTTAGTCAAGTGGATTGGCTAGGGGTTCCCAGTGGAGGATTTTAACTTGAAACCTTTTTGTCATTTTCGCAACGTGGTCTTTGTGAAAAATAATCATTTATGTTTTTCTTTAGACTGGCTATTCTTTTGTAACGGTCTAGAAAATATCCATAAGCAGACCAAAACTCTTCACTGGCCGTGGTTTTGAGCATTCATAGGATTCAGTCTTGCTATATGATTCCATTTAATATAATATAAGATTGCATATTTACCAACTAGCCTTTGTGTGTGGACCTTTCTTTAAGTGTCACAATTCATTTGAATTTACTATTCCACCACAGGTAATTCTGCTGATACTGGCTGCAAATGCGGCAGTGGGGGTGATTACGGAGACTAATGCTGAGAAGGCTCTTGAGGTATTTTGTATGCTACGGCTTAACTGATGACATATTTGCAGATACAAGTCAAATGTCCTTTGAAATTAGGTTAAGCTTAAATATTATTTTGATTGTAAGTTGTAACATTCTCTTATTTATCTCGTTTGTTCTCTCTTTGTCCTGTTGTAGGAGCTACGTGCCTACCAAGCAAATATAGCTACAGTGATGCGAAATGGTACACAGATATATTTTGAGTAATTAGTATTACTGCGAAATCTACGCTGACTGCTTGCCGTTTCAGTTTTTTTTTCTTAGAACAAGCTACTATGATTGAAACTGCTTACTAGACGGTTGTGTTATGCTGTTGTATATCCTCTAGAGACACTTTGAATCTTGTGTAGCAAACTCTTCTCCTGCCACGCCAATAGCTTATTGTGTTATGCTCACAGTTCCCTAGGTTAGCTAAAATGATAATTACTGACATTAAGAATTAGTTATTTAGAAATGTTTCTGTGCACTATTTTTTTGTTTTTGGCGTGGGACATTGCTCCAGGTTTTGGATATCTGCAAATTTTTGTCTTTAATGGCATTCCACAATAACATGTATACAATGGCAGGGTGCTTCTCTATACTACCAGCATCAGAGCTGGTACCTGGTGACATTGTTGAAGTGACTGGTATGTGTGTTGTATCTCACCTAGATGCAGTTTTTTTTGGCAATGGCTAAGAATCTCGCTAAACTCTTAAAGGCTGTTTTTCTTGACGCTTGCATGATAAGCAGTGGGCTGTAAGATTCCAGCTGACCTGAGAATGATTGAGATGTCGAGCAATGAGTTTCGAGTTGATCAAGCAATTCTGACTGGTATATCATCCTGTTACTCATAACTTCTTAATTGCGTTGTCGCAAGAACTTTATATGCCAGTAGGTGATTAGTACAACTTATTGTCAACCCTTTTCTCCACCGATTACTAAATATGCAGTTTCTAATAACACTATAATTTCAACAACAATCATGCTCTTTTCCATGTAGATTATAGACCAAGTGATCACTTACAGTGCACTAATTTCATACTCTCACTATCAAATGTTTCCCGGAAATTGCAGGTGAAAGCTGTTCTGTGGAGAAAGATGTTGAATGTACTTCAACAACAAATGCTGTCTACCAAGACAAGAAAAATATTTTATTTTCGGTAGGAGTTATAACTCGTACCTGCATTAGCTTTCTGGCTTTTGATTTAATGATATTGAGATCTAGTGCAATTTTCTTGCGTACACCTTAACGAGCTGTAAGATTCTTTTTTTTCTCACTGTTAGAATTTAGGCTCTACAACTTGTTGAAGTCACCTATTTCTTATTCCAGTGGCCTCTTTTATATCTTTTATTTGTGGGTTTTAATTTAGTAGATTGTATAATAATTGCCAGGGGACTGATGTGGTCGCGGGTAGGGGGAGGGCTGTCGTCATTGGAGTTGGTTCAAACACCGCGATGGGTAGCATACACGATTCTATGTTGCACACAGATGATGTAAGCTGTGATTTTTTTTTTAATTTCTTTATCGAAATGCACCATCTGCACTTTGATATACTTTCAAACCGATCAGAACTCTCTTATAATAGAAGGTTTTATTGTACCTTTGATTGACTCAACTTTCTTCCAGTGAATTGTTTGACACTTTGCGCTTTTGGCATGGTAGACTTATTTCCTGCTGTATAGTATAGTTTCAGCATTCTGTCTGGCGGTTCTTTTCCATCTGTTTCGAAGTGCATTATAACTACTAGGCTTTTCTCTCTTACTTGTAAATGCTTTTTTTTTCACAGGAGGCAAGTCCACTGAAAAAGAAGCTAGACGAGTTCGGCAGCTTTTTGGCTAAGGTGAAACTCTTTTCCTTTTCGAAAGTTTAGGTTTTTAACGTTTGAGAGAGGCACTTTAATTACAAGACTGGATGGAGTTCTCTTTACCTTGGATGTCCAATTCTCTCAGTTGTCAGTGAGTGCGAATGAGTTCACACAAAAATGATTTGTCAAATGGCCAATGTTACAGGGATCTCTTGCAGAGATATTTAGTTAGTTTCATTGGTAGATCATATGTTTCTCAACATAACATGACGTTCTCTGAGATGATAGCCTTTTTTGTTTGTATAGGTTATTGCGGGGATTTGTGTACTTGTGTGGGTTGTCAATATTGGTCACTTCAGTGACCCTTCTCATGGTGGCTTTTTTAAAGGCGCGGTGCACTATTTTAAGGTAAAGAAATTTTTTTTAGTGCTCCACTCTTATTGTGATACCAAAACATGGACGTTGCTTTTCTTTTATTTTCCCAGATTGCAGTTGCCCTTGCTGTTGCAGCTATTCCTGAAGGACTTCCTGCAGTTGTTACAACGTAAGTGCTCACTAATTTCATTGCTAGCAAATATTAGGAGAAATGATAGTAGTTGAAACTTAAGATGATTACTGCGGAACCTTAATGATATCTTGGAGACGAGGAATTTCCTAGAGAAGTAGGTCGCTCTTATGATCATCAAATAACAATTTTGTTTCAAGTTTCAGTTCACTTAAATATTAGTTGAGTTCTAAATGCTTTTAAGCTAGTCATCTTCCACGTTGGGAGACTACTTCTGGTTATAATATTGTGGCTGAAATTGGCTTTTTGATGATTTCGGTATCTAGGTGTTTAGCTCTTGGAACAAAGAAAATGGCTCGTTTGAATGCGATTGTACGGTCATTGCCATCTGTCGAGACGCTTGGTTGCACTACTGTAATTTGCAGTGACAAGACTGGAACATTGACAACCAATATGATGTCGGTGTCTAAGGTTAGTATTTTAACCCTCAGTGCTCGAGCCTGTTAACTCTTATTATTGGTATCTCCACCACTTCCAATTTTCTATTTGAACTGTTTTTTTTTTGGAATATCTTAAGGGGGTAAATCTTGGCAATGTAGTTCATCTGTAAAATACACATGCCCGTATATGTTTGCAATTTTGCATGTCTTGGAAGTAGTCAAATAGAACTTTCAGGACTAATTGTAAAAGATTAACAATTTTGCTTGTACATCTTGTGATTTTTTTTCAATAACTAATTCCAACTAATCACATTCTTTCATATAATTTTTATCCTTGTGGTGTCTCAAATAGAATATTTGAATAGGCTTACTATTTTGCTTGTATGTCAGATATGTGTAGTCCAATCCGCAGACCATGGTCCTATGATAAGTGAGTTCAATGTTAGTGGGACAACTTATGCACCAGAAGGTACTGTCTTTGACAGCAACGGTCAGCAGGTAATAATTCCTTCTCCTCTGGATTTTTTAATTAATCAAATACTTAGTACATAATACTTGTGAGTATGACTGATAGTTGCCTTACGTACATGCTCCCAAACTAATTTCAACCGCACAAGGCTAGCTTGAACTGCAAATTCTATCTCAAGATTGATTGATAAAGTGATCTGGATACTTGATGACAATAGATCCTAAAAAATGCAAATTCTATCACAAGATTGATTTATAAACTGATCTAGATACATGATGACAAAAGATCCTAAAACTGGTATTTCTTCCGCCCCATTTTGTATCATACTTGTCGAAGAATCAGGTTTCTTTATTTTTAATGCAATTTCCTGTTGATTTTTAAATTACATGGAGTTCCTTTCTTGCTTATCATCTTAAGCATTTCACTGATCTCAATAATTGTTTTATTGTAAATGGCAAAGATGAGTAACTCTATCAAGCCTTGTAACAACACACAACATTTTTAAGACAAGTTGCTTTCTGCTTTTGCAGCTTGACTGTCCTGCCCAGTCACCATGCCTTCACTATTTAGCAATGGGTTCATCACTCTGCAATGACTCTGTTCTGCAATACAATCCGGACAAGGATTCTTATGAAAAAATTGGAGAGTCAACTGAAGTTGCTCTTCGAGTTCTTGCAGAAAAGGTTTGTGTTTTTTGGTAAATTCTTGCTTTAATAGTATTCATTTCCACAACAAGAATCATGGAATATAACAGACTGTTTTTCTATCCAATTTCATGTTGAATCTTAGCCTTGGTCGTTCTATACATCCAATTCTTGTCATCTGACAATGTACCCTGCGCTGTGGTTGAACTTACTAAGTCTGGAATCTGAAGGACCGTCCAACTTACTTCTGTTGTTTAATTTTCAGGTTGGCCTCCCTGGTTTTGATTCAATGCCTTCTGCTCTAAACATGTTGAGCAAGCATGAACGTGCATCATACTGCAACCATTATTGGGAAAACCAATTTAAAAAGGTGTGGCTCTAGTAAAACTAACATTGTTTTGCGTTCATTTAACCGAGGGAAATAAGAGCCGAGAGTTGTGGACTACGTAATTTTTTGTCCAGTTTTACGTACCTCCCTTCTTTTCTACACATAAAACTCAGTACTCATGTAGTTTCACACATATAAGTTGAGATTGACCTCGGATCATATACTTTAAACAACTCGTGGTAATTTAGTATGAATAATTGATTGTCAACTTTATCAAAAACCTTTGCAGGTTTATGTATTGGAGTTTACACGTGACCGCAAAATGATGAGCGTCCTATGTAGCCATAAGCAAATGGATGTAATGTTTTCAAAGGGTGCTCCAGAAAGTATTATTGCTAGGTGTACAAAACTTCTCTGCAACAGTGATGGTTCTGTTGTTCCTCTCACGGCTGCTTCCCGTGCAGAGCTTGAGTCTAGGTTCGCCAGGTTAGACATGAACTTGTTTAATGAGAACTGATTTAATTTTATTATTACTTCATGATGGTCATCTTTTAATACTTGTATTGTCACTTCTAAAGATGTGAAAGAAATGTTTGTTCCATTTTCTGACCATGCATCTTTGCAACAGTTTTGGAGATGAAACATTGAGATGCTTAGCATTAGCCTTCAAAACCGTGCCCCATGGTCAGCAAACTATTTCCTATGATAATGAAAACGACCTGACGTTTATTGGGTTGGTACGCCGTTCTTTCGAAATTGATTGATTCAAATGGGTTTGCTGGACATTCATCATTTTTCTTAATACTGTGAAATACTTGCTCATCTTGTGCTTTCTTCGAAGGTGGGAATGCTTGATCCACCAAGAAAAGAAGTGAGAGATGCTATGCTTGCGTGTATGACTGCCGGGATTCGTGTTATAGTTGTAACTGGGGATAACAAGGTAATAGAAAATTGAACACATGCAATTTGCTAATTACCTATATCCGTTTGCTTATTCTGATTAGCTTGAAACTTCAGTCCACAGCAGAGTCAATATGTAGAAAAATAGGGGCATTCGACAATCTGGTCGACTTTTCTGGTCTGTCTTATACGGCTTCTGAATTTGAACGGCTTCCAGCGGTGCAACAAACTATAGCATTGCAACGGATGACACTTTTTTCCAGGCATGTGTTCATTTGTTTCTTGAATGATAGTGTTTTCAGGAACAAGGAACTTAATGTTTAATCATCATGCGTATTTCTGTTTTTTTTTTCTCTAAAACTCGAGACCTCGAGTTAAAATCGTTTATGAGAAACCATAATATTCTGCGTGTAGGGTTGAACCTTCACACAAAAGGATGCTTGTTGAAGCCCTACAGAACCAAAATGAAGTGGTAATGCCCCTTGTTCACGAAGCTGTCATTTATTACTTTTCTTTTGTTTTATCTGCGTTTGGATGCATTCACATTTTGCATTACTTCCTTTCTTCCTACTTTTTTTGTTTGTTAACATTTTACTTATTAGAGGAAACGTTATTGCTTCTAACCGTCGAACACATTAACCTTGTTCTCCTAGGTGGCAATGACTGGTGACGGTGTAAATGATGCCCCTGCATTGAAGAAAGCTGACATTGGGATTGCCATGGGTTCTGGAACAGCTGTAGCAAAGGTACCTTATGTTTGTTTTCTATTGTCATCCTGTGTGACTTTATAATTCTACAACCTTTATCATCCTTAAATCTCAGTCATTTTCTCTTGTCGATTTTCTTTTTATCTTGATCTCTTCCGCTCGTTTAGACACGTAATTCGTTATCATGGGAATCTTCTCCTCCAGCTACGAGATCCTTATGCAGCCGTTATTTTTTTGCATCTTTAAGTTGCACTAAAAACGAAAATATTGGTGAAAAGTTTCCGGATTTTGCTGTTACCATGCTAGTTGTACAATACAATGTTCCTGCTATAGAAAATTCTTCTGAGACACAGAATACTTAAGCTCTTATATGGGGGTCGTCATTACTTCAACAAACTGGCTTGCCAGGGGTGCTTATCTCTATGCTCTTCTGTGTTTAACGTATTTTCTCGCTGTTTTTGCATTCCAGAGCGCTTCAGATATGGTTTTGGCTGATGATAATTTTGCTTCAATAGTTGCGGTATGTTTGTTATCTTGCTTTTTTTCTTAAAGTTATTTCTTTGTGGTTGATTCTGACGCACACTTTCTCATAGTAGTTTAGCGTGGTTTACAATTTTTTGGGACCATATATGATGTTTGTCAATTTCTGTAAAATTATAAACAAGGGTACAAATCACACTGCGATATCTTCATTAATGCACCTAAATATTCTCTTCTTGACAGGCTGTTGCGGAAGGAAGGGCTATCTATAATAACACTAAGCAATTCATTAGATACATGATCTCTTCAAATATTGGGGAAGTGGTCTGTATATTTGTAGCAGCAGTACTGGGAATCCCTGATACCCTGGCACCTGTAAGTTTGTTTAGCCTGGAAGTAACTTTGTCCTCAATAGAGTTTCCAGTCCAATCGAACCAATACCTTGAGAGTCTTATCTGCAAAGTTTACTTTTATAAAGCCTGTCTAGATCTATGACTGCTGTGGTAAAACATTGCAGGTTCAACTTCTGTGGGTCAATTTGGTAACGGATGGATTGCCTGCCACTGCCATTGGCTTCAACAAACAAGATTCCGATGTTATGAAGGCAAAACCCCGAAAGGTAGGAGCTGTAACTGTACAGTAACACCTGGTGGAGTACTTTGAAATAGTTGTTGTCGCATGATTTAAAGGTCCTTCCAAACTTTATAGGCTGCAATGATGACATTTTAACTTAAAAGTGGACTTTGAACTTTTCAATTAACGATTTCCTGTACTCTGCAAGTTTCTTTCTAAACTACTCAGACCTTGTATCTTCGTTTTTGTTTTAATTGTTGTTGAATTCCAGGTTGGTGAAGCAGTGGTCACTGGGTGGTTATTCTTCCGCTATTTGGTTATCGGAGGTATAGTTAAGAATGATGGTTCTGTAATTTATTTTAAACATCTATGCGACACTAGGATCTTGAAATCTGCTTGGCCAAGTAGTGAAAGGAAAGGTCACTGCCTTCAAGCATCTATCCATCAAAAGGATTATATGATTGACTAGTTTTTTTTTTTTTCCAGTTTATGTCGGCGTGGCAACTGTTGCTGGCTTTATATGGTGGTTTATTTACTCTGATGGCGGTCCTAAACTTACTTACAGTGAACTGGTTAGATTGTATCTCCAGCTACATCTTATAGATTATTTCGTTGCTGAATCTTATATTGTTTGTTCATTTGTCACCATACATTTGTGTAACCTTATCATATGATTCCAATACAACAATGTTACTACAAATGGATTCTTTTTTCATTATATTAATCTGAGAATGAAAAATTCTCATTTCAGATGAACTTTGAAACGTGCGCACTTAGAGAGACAAGTTATCCCTGCAGCATATTTGAGGATCGACATCCATCAACCGTGGCTATGACAGTACTTGTTGTAGTAGAGATGTTTAATGCTCTAAATAACCTCAGCGAAAATCAATCCCTTTTGTAAGTACATCTTTCTTTTCTTGTTAACAATTTATTTCTGTTATGATCCGCTACAGAATCATAGACTGTACTGCATTAAGGGGGTCTTTAACGTTTTCGAAAAGATAATGCTGTTTTATAGACTATACTTGCATCAACAAACATTCGATTGTGCAACTTGACGAGTTTGCTACGTGATCACTTATATTAGCTTTACTAAAGAAGGTTTGTGATTGCAGGGTTATAACCCCAAGGAGTAATCTATGGCTCGTTGGTTCAATTATCCTAACGATGGTTCTGCACATGCTAATATTAAATGTTCATCCACTGGCTGTCTTATTTTCTGTAAGTTTCCTCTGCTCCACAAACCTTGAACCAAAACTGGCATACACGTTTTCATCTTCTCATTCTCTCTCTCATGTTCACTGCTTTTATAGGTCACGCCATTGTCCTGGGCCGAATGGACCGTTGTTCTGTATCTTTCGTTTCCAGTAAGTATTCTCACTTTTAAGCTTCTTCTTCTTCTTCTTCTTCATAGTCTACCCCTCACAGTGGAACCTTGCCTTGCCATAGACCAACTTAGTTCGCATATGGATACAAATTTGTCAAGGAATAGCAAGCATTACAGTAGACTGGTCATTCAGATATGAGATGAGATTTTTGAAAGAAGTGATTTTACCTTAAAACGATAATCTTTCTGTAAAAACTGCAGGTTATCATCATTGATGAGGTTCTGAAGTTCCTCTCTAGAAATACCGGTAATGTTTCAGCTGTTAACAAGACCACCTATCAATATTAGTCATGATCCTGATGTGTTCTTCTGTGTTGTTGTTAATGTAGGCTTGAGGTTCAGGTTCAGATTAAGGAAGATGGATTTACTCCCCAAGGACCGGCGTGACAGGTAGAATAAGAAAACGAGGCATAGCTTCTTCTTATGTCATACAAAAGTTTTGGCATTACAGATATACCAATACAAACAGAGGGATATTCTAATGCAATCCAAAAAGCCCCAACACCATAAAACTCTTTTCGCTTTATATATTTTGTAAGGAATTTCTATGTATTCTTACATCAGATCAATGTCTACTGCATTTTGTGTCATGCTCTCCCAAGTTTTTCAAACATTTATAAGTTTTTTTTGGTATTTGTCCGTTGATCAATAACTTTTATGACATCTCCAATTTTACTCTATTTTCACTTTAACATAAAGTTTAGAGTAAAAATATTTTAATAGTAATTATTTTTCACTTTAATAAAAAAAAATGGATTTTCTATTTTCACTTCAAAAAATAGGAATATAACTCAATTCTATAATTTATTTTATAGTAAAAAATAGAATGAATCGATAATCTTAAAAGATTTCATCTATGTTATATTATTGTTGAGTGTATCTTTCTCCCAGGTCCCGCTATAGCTCTCGACCTAGCAGCAACTTACATTGACTGGTTTACAATTCTGCGATCATATGACAGATAAAATGCAAAAGAAGACGGTCTCTATATTTTGATCAGGTACTCAGTATCTGTCGACGTCGGGACATAAACGTGTTATTTAATTATAAAGTTTTTAATAGTGAGCAGCCCTACATATGATATTTTGATTAGGTAAAGCAGATTGCGATGGTAGTGTGACAAACCAACCATAATATATTAATCAAAACACGAAAGAAAAGTTAACAAGATTCGATGATTTAGTGGTAAGCACAAAGCTTTCCTTGCCTTAATAATCATCATATACCCTTGCTTTAATAATCATCATACATAACACAACAAGAAAACTATTAATCACATGATTAATTGAGATACGTGTCGCAAAACAAACAAATTTAAGAAATCTTTCAGAAATTCTATTGGGAAAAAAATGTATATTCACGAGGTTAGCAGAATTAGGACACGAAAACTGTATATTTCCAGTGGAAAGTATATCTTGAATGTGTAAACTATTACCCCATTCGTCTCCCAAGAAGTGGTATTTTGACATTTTTCATACGAATTAAAAAATAATTGAAATACATTTATTTTTATTAACTATCCATATTCAGCTAATAATATTTGAGACAAATAAAATTATTTATAAAATCAATGCATTTTTATTTAATATTGAACTTGAAAGTTGCATCAAAATTCAAAAATAACATTATTTATGTAACAAAAAAAAAGTTAAAATAACATTTTCATAAACAATAGGAGTAATAATAAAATAAATTATTGAGTGTTACTTGTAATCAATGACAATACATACTACTTCTTTATTTTCAAAACTTGAAAATGAAAAATCATTGAAAACATAAAACAAAGATCGTATTTAGGTTAAACTTTTAACATCAACCAAACTTGAATTTCGAAGCAAGAGTAGTCTATCGACTTGTATTATTTCTTGTTGCACAAAAAATATCAAAAATCAATCCACAAAATACTAAAATCAAGAAAAAAAATGAATAAAAACTAAAATTTAGGGCTACCAGTAACAGCATATGATTTGCTACGAGGATACAAAAGATCAGAGGCTTTCTTTGTCATCTTAGGATTCACAGAGCCTTCCTCAGCTTCACCCTCTTCCTCTATCCTCGCCATCCCCACGCTCGAGCTCTTAGGCAACCCTCCTTGCCTCAGCTTCTCTTGTTGCAGCTTCTCGTGTATAAACATGTCTATCTCATTCTTGTGCCCTAAACTCCTAACCGAAGCAGCTCTCACCAGCTCGCTATAGTCATCGTCTATACCAAAGTCGGTGGTTCTCCGGGTAGATGCGGAGGACGAGAAGGCGGCAGAGGATGAGCTCCGGCTTCTAGGGAAAGGAGTGGAGACGGAGGCTGCGGAGGAGTAGTGAGTCCGAGCTGAGCAACCGGTGATGCTTCTCACGTATGCCTTGCCTAAAGCTCTAAAAGGTGTTGTGATTATTCTCAAGAACTTGTTCTTGTTTTGTCCTTTGTTTCTCATGCTCTCTCTTTTATTTTTTGGGACATGGTTTTGTTTTTGTATTTGATGTGGTTTTAAAGGTCTTGAATGTTTTAAAAAGTAATAAATTAAAATGAGCGTTAAAAGAGGAAATAATTGAGAGAATCAAACGTGACTTTAAGGACTTTTTAGATTTGTTTTAACGAGTTGGTTAAGAAAATAATAGTGGAAAGAGTCTTGGAGAGGCTAGAGAGCAGTCACAAATCTAGTTTTCATTTTTCACTGATATTATTACAACTCAACCAGTAGTTTGTAATATATGCTCATATAGATAATAATAATGAATTATCTACTAATTACTAATCCATTCTCAAATGATGAAAATAAGAGATAATGATCAAAATATATCTAAAAAAAATTATTCCCAAAATAACATTGAAAAGAAAAACAATTAAAATAAATTTTATTAAAGGATATAAATATATATTTATATCTCTTAGATTAATTAATATAAATTTAGAGTTATGGGGTGAGATTTTAGACGTAAGATTTGAAATTAAAAATTTTAAAATAAAAAGAATTTATTTTTTTTAATTATTTTGTGACAAAAAAATTAAAAGAAGTTCTATGAAATATTTGCCCCTAAATTATATGGTAATGGATTCGAAAGTGTACATAATATTGGATAAGTCATAAGATAACGAAGTAATAACGCCGCCTTCAATTTTCTTCATTTTTCTCGTTTTGTTTTCCTTTGTTCAAACTTTTAAAATGTCGAAAATACGACTGTCAAAGCCTGAATGTACGGTTTAGTCAAAGGTTGTTGAAAATATAATAGTTTATCCATCCTATTTTGCTTATTTTCTCCCTTCTATTTTCTTATTCAAAGTTATATTATGATATAATAAAATAATAACCATTACTGAAGACTAATGCTGGATTTTTCTTAGAAATTTCCTATAACTTACAAATTTTAATAAAATTCAGGTTTTATAATTTGATTCACAATCAATGAATTTTTTTTCTGTTTTTATAGTTTTTTTTTTGCTTAAACTGTTTTTATAGTTTCCTAACCCCCACTTACTGAGTTACAATTGACCATTAACAATTTATCATCCAATTTCTAAACCCTTCTGATTCCACTACTACATAACTTGAATCGACAAGTAATTAGTTTTTATAAACATCTAAAGTTTATTTAAAAAATATTAACTAGTAGGAGTATTATTTGATAATCGTAAACGTGGTGCAGTACACAAAATATGGGAAGCATGCCAAAGAAACATTGCTGGGATTGAACTTTTTCTGCACGTATGAGGATTGAGGGCACAACCTAATATAAAAATGCTCTCTTACGAAAATTAGATAAGAACAAACATGTGAAACCACCCGGTGATTGTGGTCGGGTGGTAAGAAGGCAGACTGCAACGCTAATATGTTGATTCATATCATGTGCGAAACTAAGTTACAATTATTTTAATCACCTAATACGGAAATGAATCTATGATTTAGAGTCTATTTGAATATACGAAGAAATGATCTATCCGTGAATTGCACCTTTCATTGGAAATTAGTTTGGGTCTCTCCAATGGGTATGAGATACTTTCAAGTTAATAAAAAAAACCATGTGGAGCCATGTTGGGGTGTCAAAACTATCAAATGCTTATAGAACTTAACTTATATATAGTTTTAAACCTACATGTTGTATATACTTTTCTTATTAATCCAGGAGATAATATAACAACGTTTTGATAAACAACACATTACACATGTAATATTTGCCATATCGACTTGAACTGCAGTATAATTTGAAGTATTTTGCGATAGGTGACATAAAGGCTTTTCTAGTCTTGATTTTTCTTATATTTATGATGTCAGAGAGATGGATACCGTATGGTTGCTTGCTTGATACGTTAAGTTAACAAAATCTGTTACATACTTTAATAAGAAAATGGTATGTGATTCATCACCATCCCTTAATATATATTGTGAAACTGAAACTAACTTATGCATCAATGATATTTTACTACTCCCTCAGCTTTATATTAAGTTTCATAATAGAAAAAAAAATTAGTTACAAAATAAGTGTCGTTTTAAATGTAATTTTTTTTCATTTCATTTTGCAACTTATTTTTCTATTGGTTATAATATAGTTAATTATATAGGTAATTGTGTGTTTTATATAGAAAATATATAAAATTAATTTTTTGTTTAATCCGTATGTTTAAATTTAAAATGACACTTATACTAAACAAGAGAGAGTATTACGCATCATTTAACATTTCATGTTTCCATGATATATGCCACTAACTAGAAGGTCGGTGTAAGACTTAAGACAGAGTATTAAATTAACACCTCAAATTCATCTCATCATATGTTAGTAAAGTTAATACTAATATTCATTCATTCCTTTTTTTTAATATAAGCTTATGCCTTTTAGTAAAGTTAAGTGAATATACTAACCTTCATTCATCCTACAAAATTGCCTTCTAGCCATCAATATGTCTTTGTATCATGACAATCTGACGTCATAAGTTTTACTCACTATGTAAATTTATGGTTTCAGTGTTTGTAGAAAATCAATTATTAGATTGTTTGACACCTTTTTGTAATATATCAATAAATTAAGAGTTCGTTTTTATGTATAAAACTATTTTAATGTATTTTAATATATACTTTTCTTTAAACCATAAAATTATAAAATATAGAAACAGATATTCCCAATGTATTTATATACAAGATATAATTTATTTTTCTTACTGTAAATATAAATGAATGATATTTTTTTGCTTTAAATATAGATTTTTATCTTACATAGAAAAATCTAAAATATAGAAACAAATATTTCCAATGTACTTGTATATAAAATAGAAATGCTATTTCTTACTGTAAAAACAGATGAGTGATGTATTTTGCTTTAAATATAGAAGAAAATAGTAAAAAGTATATTACAAAGAAATGGTGTTTGTAATAGCTTTGATGGGAAAAAAATTATTTAATTTTATTTTCACAAGAAGAGGAATCATCGTGACAGTAGATGATTCATTACCGAACCGAAATAACTGGTTTCTACTTTTAGTAAGAGATCCAACTTGTCATCATCCTCACCATTTTCTCTCTCTCTCTCTGTCTCTTCCAGCTTCTCAAAGTTGCTCCATTTGTAGATTCTATCACCTTTCTCTTCCTCGCTCTCATCTCCTTCTTCTTTTATCTGATCATCCTAAACTTATCTGTCTCCTCTGTTCTCATCGTTGAGAGTCAATAACAGAACCTGAGTTACTTACATCATCGTTTTCTGATCAGAACTGAATGGATCTTCTTAGATTAGGAGAAAAGGGTCTATTTTCACCTCAACGTAGAAGAAAATGGCTGATCTTGATGGCAGTTTCCTGCGTTTCTGGTTATGGAGCCTACAAGGTTTACCATTCAACATCTGTCGCCACCATGAGGAAACGTCTTATGAAGATTCTCGGAGCTTTCGTCTCTGTAGCCGAGTTGATCTCGGACTCAGCCGAGACTATGACCACCGTATCTCAAGACTTGAAGACATTTCTCAACTCGGACTCCAATGATATCCCAAACAGCTTGAAACAGATGTCCAAGATGGCCACGTCGAAAGAGTTCACGAGTTCGCTCTCTACGGTTTCTCAGGCTGTAACTGTTGGTGTCTCTCGTGGTAGGTCCAGCTTTGAGTCTAGTAACGTTGAATCAGAGGCAAGTGTTGTTGATAGAGTGACTGATAAAGTTTTCTCAGAGGAAGGAGCTGGGTTCCTTTCTGTTGTGGTTGGTAGCTTTGCTAAGAATCTTGTTCTTGGGTTTCACTCTAAGGAGGTCAAGAATAGTGATTCTGAGGAGACACCTCAATGGGTGAGATTGCTTGGTGATGATAAGTGTAGAGAGCTTTTAGCTGATTGCATTGAGAGATTCACCAGCACAGCGGTGTCTGTGTACCTGGACAAGACGATGGATATCAACACTTATGATCAGATCTTTGAAGGCTTGACAAATCCGAAACATCAAGACAGTGTCAAACACCTTCTTGTTTCGGTCTCTAATGGTGCTCTCCAAACTATCGTCAGGACGTCTCACGATGTCTATACAACATCTTCTTCAAGGTCTAATACAAGTTCCTCGAGAAGCAATTTGGATTCAGCAGAGGGGAACAATGCTATCTCAACTACATTGGCGGTTCCAAGCAACCGAAGGTTTATGTTTGATGTAGCAGAAGAGTAACTCTAGAAGCAACAAGATCAATCATTGGATTCATAATGTTGAAGACGCTACAAGGGTTCAAGAAAGTTCAAGAAGAGGTTACAGAGAGAGGACGCCAAGTAGTTGGATATGTTGGAGCCAAGTCTTCTGTTATAGTCACGGTATGGCTCGCTTTGTACCTGCACATCATAAGCGGCTGTGTTAGGAACTCTCCCATCAGTGTAAGCCATCACTTTTAGTCCTTGTTAGGTACACAAAGATTCATCAGCTTCCTTCTTGTTATATTTGCTATAGTTGGAGCTGAAAACAATATACATTTAGTGTCTTTGTATGTACACACACTGATGATTCAAATAACAAAAAGACATGCCGTTTCACAATATCTCCAACTGGACCATCAAATAGTTTTATAACTTATAACCAGCCTAACGTCATGGACGCCAAGAAAGAAACTCCTCGTCGTTGACATGAGGCATAGACCCTTAGCAAAGAAACAGAAAAAAAATCAGACTCACAGTGACTTCATATTCTTATATACTTTCTCCCATTATCCACCACTTCTTCGCTGGAGCTTTCCACCGGTTTATCGGCAGATTTTGAACTGCTGCTTCCTTCTGTCTGATATTTTGGCTCCAAAGCGGAGGTTTTGGGCTTCTCGGGTTCCAGTACAGTCCAACGGTTAACTGAGGTAATGATTGGAGTGTTGCTCGCTGATCTCCACATAGAGGCTTGAATATCTGTAGATGATCCTCTAATGGGGGGATCTTCCGCTCCCCAAGTGTCATCACTCTCCTGAATCACTGCTTTCTTCCATGGATTTGCTTTCTGAACATCCGAGGATGAGCTGCTGGGTACTTTCCCCCATGCATTACCGAGTGATGGAGATTGTGAGCCGTTCTGGAGCAACCACGGCTCCATGGTATACAGAACCGTGGTCCAGCCTCCTCATGGCAGTGGCTGCTCGAACATGGTCGTGGAACACGGCCAAAGCGTTCTTGTCATTCAGCCAAACAAGCACACATTCACCCCCAAATCTCAGTACTAAAGCGTTAATATTCGCCTCCCTGGGGAGATCCAGTAAAGAAACTACAAGCCTAGGATCCATATCCACCAGCGGATCAAAGGACGGTGGCTGGGGCCCCCCTGGTGAGACAGCTCCAATGATCCGTGTTGGTGATTTCGACTTTTGTGTTACGTGAACCACTGTAAACCGTTTTGGCTCCCACCCTGCGTTCTTAACCGCAAGTTTCCACCGCTCAGCTAGAAGCCGAACCGTGTCTCGTTTATCCTTTTGCATAGGGCAGAAGACATGGACCTTGATGGCACTTGTGCTTCCTCTGGCTTTCCCAAGTACCAGGAACTTGAAGCGCTCTTCAACAGCTAGTACCCACTTAGGATCACGCCTATAGATGTCTGAAATAATCTCTGTCATAGCAGAACTGTCGCTGAAATGTACATAGTTCAAATTTGGGGGAGGGATATCAAACGCATCTCGCTTACGCTCCAGCTTAGCACACTCATCATCACACGAAAGCTTTCTCTGCCCCAGAGGGATTCGGTTTCCACTCGACTCAACAGGCTGAAGCGTCGTTGGAAGCTTCTGCAAAACAGAGGCTTCATAGAGAGAATCAACACGAAGATTGCTGACACTTCCTCCTCCAACATCACAAGGCACTGTATCTGTTATGCGACCACAGGAACATGTAATTGTGACTGGAAATTCACATCTTGAGTCAGGGCAAGGTTGAGAAGGATGGCAGAGTGCTACACAAGTGTGCCTACAATCTCTTCTAGGAGCACCACAAGTCTGTCCACATGTAACACGCAGACCTGCTTCAGATTCATTGCAAGTGTCGCAAGGCTCCAGGTGACAAGTTCTCGCACAAGCATGCATGCCACAACGCCTCGTCCTTCCACAAATCTTGTTACATCTAATGTCTTTCAACCCACAAGGTATGTTTCTCAGAACCACATGACCACCAACGCATTTCTTTTCCACCGGGGCAGAACAAGGAGGGCAATCTCCAAAATGGCATCCATGTGTAGCAGAATGGGCACACGGCTGAGGAATCGAGCATGGGAGCTGGCAGCTAGGAACAGGTGTCCCACATGGTAGTGGTGGAGGAATCGAAGTTCTTCCACAAGCACATGTAAGATCAGTGAATATCACCTCGAAGCAAGGAGGGCAATGACCACTGTGACATAACGACTCACATGAATGCTGCCCGCACCTTAGGTTCTTCCCACAAGGTAACTGGCATAAGTGTGTGTCCCAATCGCTAGATAGATGGCAACGCTCGCTACATCTATGCCTCCCACAGTTCTTCTTACGCCCACATGGCTTAGAGCACACAAACTTCTCAGTCTCTAAAGATGTTGTTATGTAGCATTCCACAGTCCTGGATAATGACCCACACCGGCATTTCTGGTTGACTTGGACCAAACAAGGAGCGCAATCACCTGCATGGCACACTTCGGTGCAAGTATGTAACCCACAAGGAAGAAGCTTCCGGCATATGTTTGAACAAGAAGGAACTGGGTCTAAGCAACTCCCTCTGATCTGTTCTTCTAACCGTGTTTTCCCACAATAACACGTCTTCACCCTACTTGGTAGTAAGTCACAGTCCCCACAAGGTCCAGGGTGGCAAACCTCAGAACAGAAATGATTACCACATCCAAGCCGCTTCCCACATTTAAGATTACACGTATACACACCGTTTTCTGCTTTCAACTCTCCCTTCACATTCATATCTCCGCAAATGATAGTCTCCACTTTTTTCTTGCAGAAACATGTGGCATTTCTCAGTACCTGACAAGGATCACAAGGGCCAACGTGACATGTCTTTTCACATCGATGACGCCCACAGTTGAGAAGCTTCTCGCAACGCTGACCACAAACAAGAACCGATCTCCGCTCAGAGCATCTAGTATGAATCATCTTTTTACCGCAAGGGCAACTACGAGGCGGAGCAAACAACTTACAAGGAGGACATGGACCAGGATGACACTGCAAGACACAGACATGAGGACATAGATCCTCTTTAGCCGTCTCATCTCCTGCAGCAAACTCTTTCTCCAGAGGCTTCCCACATGGCTCCCCGCATGAGTGTGGAGTCAGATACGGATCAGATGGTGGATCTTTTCTCTTTCCACAAAAGCACCTATAGCAAATCTCTCTTGAAGATGTCAACCGTACAGATTGGCAACCTGGACATCTCCAGTTATCGCCTAGGTTTTTCTCAGCCAACAAATCAATCGAAGTTGGTGCTCGAGCCCACCTCTTGATACAATGCATATGGAAAATGGAGTAACAGCTGGAACAAGACCATATATTCGCAGACCGTCTAACCTTGTCATAACAAATCATACACTCAATACAACTCTTCACCAGCTTCTCTTGTATCTCTTGGACAAGTTGAGGCAAGTTTGGGTCTGTCAGCACAATGTTCTCTTCCTTAACTACCCTTTTCCCCTGGTTCACAGGTCGAGTCCTAGACGCAACTCTTTGGTGATTATCAGGCAGAGTTGCTGGAGCATTATTATCTCTTCTACCAATCAGATTACTCCTTTGGTGCTGGTTACGACAAGAACCGTTATGCTGCCTTTGCAGATAAACAGGACTTGATGCAGTAGCGCCAGTGTCTGTAGGAGTAGGAGGAAGGGAAGGCTCATTTACAACAGCCACCGATGTAGATGAACCTCTAGGAACCCATGTTTGCTGAGGGTTGAAGCGAGACCTATCTCTCCTGAACTGAGAGCTCATCTTCTACTCTGACTCAACAAATACAGAACCAGATCCTGTACCCGACACTGTTGGAGCAATGAGTGTACAAGTAATCAATCACAAAGTGCTCCTAAACACAGAGAGAAGGCAGTAATAAATATTCAGATAGTAGCAATTGGTAATCTTTCAGACATGTGATGGTCTAATTCTAAAACTAAATATCTTTGCATTAACCACCAGAAAAATTCAACAAAACATGATATACGAACCGAACCAATCTATGTTACAATTAAATAATTACACATCTACAAGCCATTGAAATTAATTAGGTCTAAAATACATGAAGTATGCCCTACATCATCAGGTTACAAGATTCAGAGCTAAGAACACGTAACCTTGCTTCAAAACTGATGCATCAAAGAAGGAAAAAAACAAGCAAACAAATCGCAATCAAATGAGTAAAGACAAAGGTTACCTGAAAAAAATAAATACGCAAGGGAGAAACAAAGAACAATCTCTGGAATCAATTACAGGTGTTAGTCTGAGAGAGAGACTGTCGGAGAAAATGGAAAAAACGAAGAAGAAAATATTTATAGACCCATACGATGGGCCATAAATGGGCTTATATTGAATATTAACCGGAGTATAAGTGTTACTCAAGTTAGACGGGCCGGCCAATAATACGATTCACAAACTAGTCGGAAAATAAAATAAAACGTGAACGGCAGGATTCGAACCTGCGCGGGCAAAGCCCACATGATTTCTAGTCATGCCCGATAACCACTCCGGCACGTCCACCTTTTGACTTCAAAGAGTGAATCAACCTTTAGATCATATTTTTTTTTGACAATACTAATATGCCAAGTATAAGTAACACAAGCTCCTAAAAAATCAGAAAAACAATTTGAAGCCATATATAAATGAAAATGACAGTTTATGTGTGTTTCATCTCAAGAAACCCAACAATGAGTGAACATAAAACCCTGGGATTTAATTGAACGCGTCGTGACTATCATAAGACCATGACTATTTATATATATACGCATATTTTATGAACGTTCTATGATCGAATAGCCTTTGCACTAAACCTAGTTTACCGAATCTAAACCAAACATAAGTTTTTTTTCAATCTATGTTAATCTTCAAAGCCCCCAGACGAATATAAATTGTATTGTTATTTAGCATCCCATATATCTCACATGCTTTGCTTTCTTTCTTATTGTCAACACATGGTTTGTTACTTTTTTCATTGTTTTTTTTGGTTTGTTTATTAATCCGTACTAGTGTTTAAGAAATCGCTAGGCGGTAACTAAACGTTTTATAGAGGACTAACGACTAAGCAGATGACGAAGTCTGGGCGTTAATAAATTATTGATTAATTATATATATGAAGCTAGACATCAAGTAAGTGGCTTGATAAGGATAACTAAGCTCACACGCTATATGAAACATTTTAGTTTTAAATAGAAATATAAAATTACTGTAATAAATTATCAAAATTAGATATACAAAACAAAAAAAAGATAAATTTGTGTATCTATATTAATAGCATTACTTAAATTCACATATTTAGACTAATGTAGATTAATTTTAACTGATTTTAACTGATCTTGAATAGTTTAAATTGATTTGAATTGTTTAAATTCATATAAATCAGATTTTTTAAAAAATCGTTTCGGATATGACCGAGTTGCCGCATAGGCGGAGGCTACGCGCCAAGTAGATCAATTTTCAGAACCTTAATCTGTACTTTTATCTCTGAAGTGTCATCTAAATATTTTATTTTAAAAACACATCCCATGTTTGAATAAAAGTAGAGCCATCATGGGAAAAAAAAGTCGTTACTTCTCCCGCAAGAAAGTCAACCAATAAGGTCAGCCAGAATACATCTGTGATGACGTTCTTTAGTTTATTAAGGTGGAAACAATTCTATTCGTGCCCATGACACAAAATAAAGTGTCTAAAAGTACGTGATCCGAACAATCTTATAACATTTAATGAGATCTGGTCAAACCACCAAACTATTTGTTTATACAATAAATCACATCTAGTTTTAAAAGACAACTCTCTCTTGTCCCAATACTACAATCTCTTAAAAGATGGTGAGTCTATTCTCGTCAAGAAAGAGATCGAGGAGAGAAACCAAGAACCCTTATTCAGATCGTGGACTTGAAAAGTTCGCTGCACTTCTCTCCGAGCTAGAAGAGAAGAGACAGAGCATATACGCAACGAGGGTCGACTCAGATGGACCTCCTCTTGTTCGGTTTGTGTTCAAAAGCTCCGGAGAGTGCGTCCCTGTCATAGTCAAGACAAAGAAGGTAACCAAGAAGAAAGATTCTCAAGATGATTTCAAGGTCGAGATCGAAGACAAAGTGGAGGAGGAGAAAGAGATAAAGAATACAGAGTTGGTAACAGAGCAGAAACAGAGATGTGTGTTGAACAAGAATCTTAAGAAGATATCAAGACCGAAACGGTTCTTACCCGTGACAACGATCTTGGTTTTGATCTTCTTGGTGTTCTTTGGACGAATAGTATCGATCATGTGCACTTGTATCGTTTGGTACTTGGTTCCACTGATCAAGGAACATAGCGGAAGGAGAGGATCATCATCACATGAGACCAAAAAGAAAAACAAGAAGAAGTTTCCTCATGTGGCTGCTCCTGGTTAAACCCTGTGACCAGAACTTACTTAACTTTTATTTTATTTTTGTGAATGTTTTGTTCATAGTTATTTTGTTTAAGTGTTAATAGTGTTGAAATAGAAAGATCTGTAAATTCTCTTCTTTTAGAAAAAAAAAGATCTGTAAATTCTGATTTTTTTTTTCATTTTTTTCTATTCATAATAAAAAAAATCTGTTCATAATCAAAATAAACATAAAAAAAAATTGTTCTCAAAATAATACTACAAAAATATGACTAAAATAAACTTTACTAAATGGTATATATATATATATAGAGAGAGAGAGTTATGAGGTGGAGATTTTAGAGGTGATGTTTAAAATTAAAAAAAAATAAAAAAATTTAAAATGAAAAAAATCTATTTTGGTCAATTTTTTTTTTAAGATATATTTTTATGATAAAAAATCCAACAAGGTTTATTTGAGAGATTTGTCATTTTTCAATTGTTAATGATATGTAATAAATTATTAAAACGGATCAAGGTCCGTGATTCCTTAATTCAATTATAATTCAATTATACAAAAGTAGTTGAATTTTTAATCTGATTGAAAATTTAGGTCTTGGAGGTTTGATTACTTGCATTTTTGGACAACACGTACTAATTAATTTCACTTGTTTAATATACCTAACTATAGCGAAATTTACTGGACAACATATTAAATGTTCTTTTATTGCAATTTGGAACTTCGAGTTCGGTATCAGTGTGGCTAGACCGGTTTGAGGAAAACTTACCAAATTTAGACCGGTATCAATTGGGTTGGTTTTGGTTCAATTAGGAATAAGTGTCTTTAAACCCAGCCCATTGGACAAGACACAACATCAACGGTCCAGCCCAAACTAAAAGTAATGTGTCATCATGATCTTACTACCAAAGCTTCTGGTGTGTTGTAAGAAAAAATAAAATAAATTTGACTTTTTGAGTTTTCAATTAAAATAAATCACTCACTCAAAGTTTCAGTCTTGTTTACATCGAAATCTTTCTCCTCTGAGGAAAGAAGAAGGTACGAAGCTTTCTCCATCTCTTTCTTCTTCTCATGGTTTTACATTGTTGATGAGATTCTGCTTCCTCTGTAAGTCAGGATCTGTCTTCTCTTATCCAGCAATGGACGCCTCAATGATTACTAATTGCAAATCCATTGCCTCCCTTCCCGTAAGTACACAAAACATCCATGTTCACTCTTTCCCTTTTGGAGTTTTCTGTTGATGCATTCACTACCTCGAAGGCTCGAACACGAGCTTTTGTCCCATTTGATTATCGTCTGAGATCATTTGCTTATGCTAATTGGATTGCTTTTCAATCTATTCGGTGTTTAGCTTGCTGAATTCTTGAGCTTTAAATCCGAACTTGATCATTCCCATTTGATCATCTCCTGCTAACCTTTATAATTGAATGTTTTTGATCTATTTGGTGGAACAATGCATTCTTCTTATGAAATCATTTTCATTCATAACATTGTAATTGTATAGTTTTTTTTTTGTTACTCTGAGTATTTGTTTCTATGGTTATGTATATGCAAGTCTTTATTCATGGGGAGGTCGGGAGGTAGTATTAGAAGTTCCCAATGTAATGTCATGATGGGACAAACGGTTAGCTTCCCGAGGCAAAAGACTCAGACTTTGAAGGTTAGCCGGAACTTGAAGAGGAGGAGTGGTGGTGGTGGTGCGCTTGCTGCTACTTGCAGTGGAGATAAGATTCTTGTGGCTAACAGAGGTGAAATTGCTGTCCGTGTTATCCGTACTGCTCATGAAATGGGGATTCCCTGTGTTGCTGTTTACTCAACTATAGACAAGGATGCACTTCATGTCAAATTGGCTGATGAAGCTGTTTGTATTGGTGAAGCTCCAAGCAACCAGTCGTAAGTATCCCATTCTTTTCTTAACATGCAATGCAGTGCATTCATATTAAATGCATAATGTTTTCTCTGGTTAGTACTATTTTGAATAATCTGCTAGCTAAAACAAATATGCTTAATGACTGGGAGAGAAAAATTAGTTTTTTTTTCTTGTATTAGATTCTTGGTTCATATGCTTAATGACCTGGGAGAGAAAAATTAGTTTAAAAAAAAAAAAACTCTGAATTGTCTGCAGGTATTTGTTGATACCGAATGTTCTGTCAGCTGCAATTAGCAGAGGATGTACAATGCTCCATCCTGGATATGGATTCCTTGCAGAGAACGCTCTTTTTGTAGAGATGTGCAGAGAACACAGGATCAATTTTATTGGACCGAATGTAAGTTTTTTTTCTTTTAATTGCAGAAAATAGGAAAATAATGCTCTCTAACTGGATCATCTGCATCTGCAGCCTGATAGCATCCGTGTCATGGGTGACAAATCAACTGCCAGGGAGACAATGAAAAATGCAGGTGTCCCAACTGTACCAGGGAGTGATGGACTATTGCAGGTATTATGCTGCACTATCGGTTCGGCATTTCAAGTTGAGCTATACTAAAGTGTCCCTTGGAACTTCAATGCATTGAAATTTATTATTATTACAGACCACAGAAGAAGGAGTCAGGCTCGCCAATGAGATTGGGTACCCTGTAATGATCAAGGTAAATTATTCTTAGAAGTTGCAATTCGGGTGTTTTACACTATTTTCTTGTTACGGCCTTGATTCTCACTTAGGATTTGCTTAAATAGGCTTCAGCTGAAGCTTTTGGCTCTCTTTTCCAAAGCTATCTCTATACTTCTTAAAATGTTTCATTGAGTATTGAATCTCACAAATGGTCCCTTTCTGGTTTCAAGGCAACAGCAGGTGGTGGTGGACGCGGAATGCGTCTTGCTAATGAACCGTCAGAGTTTGTGAAGCTGTTGCAGGTATGAAAATCAAGGCAAACTGATCCACAAATTGCTAACATTTGAGTTTCAGAAGGATTGTTCTAGAGAACGGTTCTACACGATCACGTCCTCCTGTATTCAGATATTTGATAGGCATGTATCATAGAATCTGCCATGTTCTGCATCATATTCCTAATTTGCTCAGGAACAACTTTACATATATGAAAATGTTGTAGTTAAATACAAGTATAAATAAAAACCTTGGATTTGGCTTAATTTGGTGTTCTACAGCAAGCAAAGAGTGAGGCCGGTGCTGCTTTTGGAAATGATGGAGTTTATCTGGAGAAATACGTCCAAAATCCCCGGCATATTGAGTTCCAGGTATACAGTTGTCTTTTTCTAGACTTCTACTAAGCAAAAATATTATAAATCTTCAGTGTGTTATCAACTTTTCTCATCTACTGCTGTTGGATTTTAGATTCTTGCAGATAAATTTGGTAATGTTGTTCACTTTGGCGAGCGTGACTGCAGCATCCAGGTATCATTTCCAGTATCAGTTTTTGTTGCTTGGTCATCTAAGAACAAAATAAAAACTGATCACTTAATATTAGACAGCTTCTCATTACTGCTCTTTCCAAATAGCTCACATACACGCTTCCAGTTGCCAAATTGGCTACATTAATGTTCTCTTTAGTAGTTGCTAAGACACAAATAAAAAAAAATTGAATCTGTGTTACAGTTATGAGTGCTGCGTTCTCGTCTAACTAGATCTTCTCTTGACCACAGAGACGTAACCAAAAGTTGCTGGAAGAAGCACCTTCGCCCGCATTGACCCCTGAGTTGCGAAAAGCCATGGGTGATGCAGCTGTTGCAGCAGCAGCGTCCATCGGTTACATTGGTGTTGGTACCGTGGAATTTCTTTTGGATGAGAGAGGCTCCTTCTATTTCATGGAAATGAACACTAGAATCCAGGTCTGAAAAGTAATCATGAACTGAGTGTATATTTATAAATTTGACTATAGAATCTTTCTTTTGATCTAGAAGCATTATTGAGTGGCTACCCTCTTTGGAGGATTACTGTAGGTGGAGCACCCAGTAACGGAGATGATTTACTCCGTTGATTTGATTGAAGAACAGATTCGTGTTGCAATGGGAGAGAAACTGCGCTATACACAGGTATGACTGGTGTCTATCATTATGCTCTTTGATAGAAAAACTCTTCAATATGGACTAATTTTCTTAACAGGATGAGATTGTGCTTAGAGGACACTCGATTGAATGTCGTATCAATGCAGAAGACCCATTTAAAGGATTCAGACCTGGACCTGGTATGTTCCACTACATATATGCTACATTTACTAACTGTTAGCATATGATCTTTGATTAAAAAATATATATCTGTCACAATAACAGGAAGAATAACATCATATCTGCCATCTGGAGGTCCTTTTGTTAGGATGGATAGCCATGTATATCCCGACTATGTTGTTCCTCCAAGCTATGATTCTCTTATAGGAAAGGTATACTACACTGTGCTTTTTTCTTTCTTGAATGTATCTGGTTGGTTGTACTTTCTGCAGGGCTCTATTATATTTACATTGAACTGATTTGTGTATGTATTCTAGAATTTGTATATGTTCTTACGTGCAGTTTAGGGCCTTTTCATTGGTTTCTTTTGACATTTATGCTGTGTCTTAGCTTATTGTATGGGCTCCAACGAGAGAAAGGGCAATCGAGCGGATGAAACGTGCACTTAATGACACTATTATTACAGGTATTCCAATTGCTGATTCTGCTTTTGTTGCACTTGTGATGAAATGTTTTCAAAATATTTATTGTTTTTCTTTCATCAGGGGTTCCCACCACCATTGGGTACCACAAGCTTATCCTTGAAGTTGAGGTGTGTAAAAGAACTAGTTAGCTGTATTCTTAGGGAACCTTTTATACCTTGAAAGTACTGGATTTTATGTAGTTTACATACTTGTAACAGGATTTCAAAAACGGAAAAGTTGATACAGCTTTCATCCCCAAGCATGAAGAAGAATTAGCAGAGGTACATTCATTTTGTCTTTTGTTTCTGAACAAAATCTAGGCCATTTACTCGTCAATACATCCTTTGTCTCGCTGTCTATGTCTTATTTTTCATATGGTGCGCTTCTGAATGTTTAAGGTTGAGTTAAAAAATCTTGAAAATCATGTTGTACACTCATGGATTTTGCTTTTTGTTTAATACTTAAGGTATTGTAATGTGAAATCTGGTAACTGAACATGATGAGTGTTATTCGATAGAATTGATAATCTAAGGTAATAGAAGCGTTCTTACTGAAGATTGCCATGATCTTGCACGAGAGAGCCAGTGTCTGTCTCTTGATTTTTTTTCCTGTTATATTCTAACTTGTGGTAAACGCTCTGTGTGCAACTGCAGCCTCATGAAATTGTCCCAGTGAAAGATTTGACAAATGTTGCTGCTTAGAATCCATCAGCTCTTACATTCGGAACACAGGGAATCAATTATGCCAATGGCGACAGTCCTCTTCGTTTTGTGATGTAATGCAACAGCACTTCACATGGTTTCGGTAGTAGTTGTGTTTTTTTTTTAATTCGAGTTTATGGTTTTTACGTTACCATTTTACTAGACTACAATAGTTGAGTTCTTTTTGTTTGTTATTAGCAAGATGAATCAAACTCTTAACTTTATACTCCGTTTTTTAATAAATTTATATTTATCTAGAAAATATTTTTAAGCATATAATTTTAAAATCATTCAATCAATTATAGAAAATACTGTAAAATTTTAAAACTTCAAAAGTTACATCTCAAAACATCTTATATTTTAAAACAGCATAAACATCTTAAAATATATCTAATTTGAAACGGAGGGAGTATCATTATACATAATTTCCTTCTTGTGGTATTACCACTTCATCAGAAACGATGCATAAAACCTCTGGAACAAATACCAAACCAAACCGGATTATTTCGGTTAATCGGTTAGATTTATGTTGAAACGATGTCGTTTTAGTTGAATTATTATTCTTTTTTTGTCGTCGAATATCCCATTTCATTACATTTCAACTTCAAGGGTTTAAGCAACACCTCCACCACTGTCTTGCCTCTAAAGCCCTAACCTGTTCCTCCTCCGCCATGTCTCTCCGCCACCTCCTCCGCCGCTCCTCCCTTTCACACCGCCTCTCTTCAACCATCCTCTTCCCTATTCCGATCTCACACATCCAGCAACGCTTCTACAACATCTCAATCTCCCCAGCTAACGAAGATCCTCCGATCCCATATCCACACTTCCCTCTCCGAACCACAGCCTTCTCATCACCCGAGGAAGCCGCCGCCGAACGCCGCCGCCGCAAACGCCGTCTCCGAATCGAACCACCTCCCCACGCCCTCCGACGCGACTCCTCATCTCCTCGTCCGAACCGCGATCCAAACGCTCCACGTCTCCCGGACTCAACCTCGTCCCTCGTCGGCGCGCGGCTCAACCTCCACAACAGAGTCCAATCCCTGATCAGAGCTTCCGATCTCGACGCTGCCTCACGCCTCGCTCGCCAGTCCGTCTACTCCAGCACTCGTCCCACAGTGTTCACCTGCAACGCCATCATCGCCGCCATGTACAGAGCCAAGCGTTATACGGAATCGATCTCTCTGTTTCAATACTTCTTCAAGCAGTCTAATATTGTTCCCAATGTAGTCTCTTACAATCAGATCATCAACGCTCATTGTGATGAAGGACACGTGGAGGAGGCTCTTGAGGTGTACCGTTATATATTGGCTAACGCTCCTTTCGCTCCGTCCTCTGTTACGTATAGGCATTTGACTAAAGGTTTGGTTCAAGCTGGGAGGATTGGTGATGCTGTTAGTTTGGTGAGGGAGATGTTGAGTAAAGGTCAAGCTGCTGATTCCATGGTGTATAATAATCTTATAAGAGGGTACTTGGACCTTGGGGATTTAGATAAGGCTAATGAGTTTTTTGATGAGTTGAAAAGTAAGTGTACGGTTTATGATGGGATTGTGAATGCGACGTTTATGGAGTATTGGTTTGAGAAAGGTAATGATAAGGAAGCTATGGAGTGTTACAGGTCTTTGTTGGATAAGAAGTTTAGAATGCATCCACCTACTGGGAATGTACTGTTGGAGGTTTTTCTCAAGTATGGTAAAAAGGATGAAGCTTGGGGTTTGTTTAATGAGATGTTGGATAATCACACTCCTCCTAATATACTCTCTGTGAATCCGGAGACGGTTAGTATAATGGTTAATGAGTGTTTCAAGATGGGGGAGTTTACTGAAGCTATTGAGACGTTTAAGAAAGTTGGGAGAAATCCGACTTCTAGGCCGTTGGTGATGGATTATGGAGGGTACTGTAATATAGTGACAAGGTTCTGTGAACAAGGGATGTTACCAGAGGCTGAAAGGTTCTTTGCGGAAAGTGTGAGTAAATCCTTACCTCCTGATGCTCCAAGTCACAGAGCGATGATTGATGCGTATCTCAAGGCGGAGAGAGTTGACGATGCTCTCAAGATGTTGAACAGGATGGTCGATGTGAATCTAAGGGTGGTTGCTGAATTTGGTACGAGGGTCTTTGGTGAGCTGATTAGGAATGGTAAGCTTACGGAATCTGCAGAGGTTTTGACTAAAATGGGAGAGAGGGAACCAAAACCAGATCCTTCGGTTTACGATGTGGTGGTTAGAGGTCTTTGTGAGGGTGATGCACTTGACCAAGCCAAGGATATAATTGGTCAGATGGTTGGACATGGTGTTGGGGTTACTCCAGTGCTGCGGGAATTTATCATAGAGACTTTTGAGATAGCAGGACGTCGTGAGGAGATTGAGAAAACCTTGAATTCGGTTAACCGTCCTGTTAGAAACTCTGGACAATCTGGTAACACTGCACCTAGGGTACCTGCAGTTTTAGGAGGCACATCTGCAGCTCCTCAGCAACCTAGAGACAGGGCCCCATGGACGAGCCATGGGGCAAGCCTTCCAAATTCAGGTGGGGCCAATGGAACTGCAGGTCAAACTTACAAGGCTAATAATGGTCAGAATCCGTCTTGGTCCAACACTTGGGTTAATCAGCAGCAGCAACCATGGTCTAATCAGACGGCAGTGCAACAGCCACCATCATGGTCGAGTCAGACACCAGGATATCAACAGCAGCAATCTTGGTCTCAGCAACCAGGGTGGTCAAGTCCTTCAGGTCATCAACAATCATGGGCTAATCAGACGCCTGGCCAGCAGCAACCGTGGGCTAATCAGACGCCTGGCCAGCAGCAACAGTGGAATAATCAGAACACTGGTCATCAGCAAACGTGGGATAATCAGAACACTGGTCATCAGCAATCAGGGGCTATTCAGAACACTGGCCATCAACAGCAACCATGGGCTAGTCAGACGCCTAGCCAGCAGCAACAGTGGACTAATCAGACAGCTGGCCAGCATTCAGCATGGACAGGACAGCAGCAACCGTGGTCTAATCAGACAGCTATCCCTCAGCAGTCCCAGTGGTCAAATCCCTCTTCAGGCCAGGTAGCTAATCAAGCACCGTGGTCAAACTCTGGGAATAGTCATCTTTCTCAACAACAGGAGCCAGAGTCCTCCCATGGGTGGCAAGATGGAGAAGACAAAAAGGTAGTTTAATCGAGCAACTAGTTCCACAACTTGGCTATTCCTTCTACCCATCTTCTTTGTGACTTGCTAGTTATAGTAATTTGCCTTTAGCTTTGTGAAAGATCAACATCATAATCTTATACATTGATCAAACTTATATAATTTCATTTTTCAAAAAAGGATAAAGATGTTCATAATCTATAACTTGATAAGCTAGCTCTTACATACAAAAGGCTCGACCGTTACATTGCATCTCTAAAAAAAGAAGAGATCAGAAACAAAGGAAGCTACTAAAAGAAGTCCTATGTATATATATCGTAGAAGAATCTATCTAATGAGCTGTTATATCAAAACCCCATGACTGTAAGGAGAGTTTATTAGGTAAGTGTATAGGGTTGAGAAGTTGTGGACAGGGGGACACAGCTTTGTGAGAGAAGAACGAAACGCTCGTTTGAGAAGTCGAGTAGTGCGTTGGCTAGAAGACGATTCTCTGCATCGGTCAATACTCTGTTCTTGGAGTCTAAGGTAAGTCATTGATGAAACTATGCGTTTGTTTTGGTTCTACTCCACAGAAGAACGTTACCCAAGACACAACACTCCATCAAACACTCTGAGACATCTACGCATTTATGCTTGACATATTAGAAGTTACGTTTGTGGCATATTAAGCATTTATGCTTGATTCCCTGGTAGTGGTTACTTACGATGGATGTCCCAAGAAGTGTGGGGTTACGTTGAAGCTGTCCTTAACAGTCTTGCAGCAAAGCTTTGATCTATAGCACCAAGCTACCTTGTCCATCTCTTATTCTTGTAAAAATATTCCTAAGCAACTTGAGTTCAATAGGCTGTTGTTCTGTGTCAAGTGGAAGACATACTGAATCAACTATACAGTTCTATCACTGCGCTCTCTTGTAAATGATCTGTAGTGCAATAGGCAATGAGAGGAATGAGTCATTGATTCAAAAGACGAAGAGAGCGTTACCAGAAACAATCCTCTCTTCTTTCTATGCTCATGAGGCAACTTAGCGTTCGATTTAAATATACTTCCAGAATCATACTTTATTTATATAGCCATGCAAAAAAAAAGTCTATTGTCACCACTCGTGTTAAGGTTATTAAGTTTCACGGGTCATGAATATTTAAGACAAGAACAATACCAAGTACCACATAACAAAAGATTTTAACCTTCAAATCCTAGAATCTACCAGTTCCTCTCCTTCATGACCTTCAGCACTGTGTCTATGGGTATTGCAAACCCAACACCCACCTCTCCATCCCCATGTGCACAGTTAACACCAATGACCTCGCCGTCTAGGTTAACAACAGGACCCCCAGAGTTACCCTACAAATAATAATAAAAAAATCAGCAAAGTATTGCAAACATATAATTTACAAAACCATAATATTACCTCATTCAAAGCACAATCAGTTTGGAGATAGAACTGGCAGTTGCCTTTTAAGCCAAGTTCCTTGTTTGTGCGTTTAACACAACTTGGGAAAAAAAAAATATCAGAGAAATGAACAAACATAGCTTCCAAAAAAAAAAAAATAAAAGTACCTGATTATCCCTGCTGAGAAACTGTTTGCAAACTCAAGAGGATTGCCAATGGAAACCACCATATCCCCAACAGAAACATCCTTGGAGACTCCAAACTTTGCAGGAGAGAATGGAGTTTTAGCTGGTGCCTCAATCTTGACTAGTGCAAGATCATATTCTTCGTCACAATCAGCAACAACTCCTCGAAACGTTTGACCACAGTTCAATGTGATCTTAACCTTATATCATTCAGAAGAAAAAACGGTTAGTAGTTAAGTAAGATGAATACATAAATATTCCAAACTGGTGTTTGTGTTTCGGGCTTGTACGTGTTCAAAAACATGTATAGTGTTCAAAAATGATAAATCTAAGGGCATCCACACCAATGAACTCTCTCTTCGGGTTCATCTTTTCATTTTTTTATTATTAAATTTTTTTGTTTTTCTTTTTTGTTTTTTTTTATAAAAAAAAAAAGATAGACCAATCGCGGACCGCCACGTGTCGTGAACAGTGGTGATACGGGTTCACCAGAGTGAACCCCAAAGGCACGGATTCATCACTGTTTATCTAAAAAACTGTGTGAACCCCATCAATGTGCATGCTCTAACATCGGTTCAAAAAACGTGTCATATGGGATCAAAAAACGTGTCATAATATATACTGAGAAGAGAAGAAGAAGTTACCTCCAATGTCTTTGAACGATAGACAGGACTCATTCTAAACTTGTGGAGGTTTAGGACGATATGAGCACAAGTTATTATTTTTCCTTCTCCCCCAAACAAAATCCCAGAGCCATAAGATTCTGAAAAAAAAAAATGATTCAGAGGTTTGTGATTAAATCTAATTGAAAAACTAAAACTCA
Source organism: Moricandia moricandioides (assembly GCA_905132885.1). NCBI lineage: Eukaryota > Viridiplantae > Streptophyta > Magnoliopsida > Brassicales > Brassicaceae > Moricandia > Moricandia moricandioides. The sequence goes on along the minus strand of CAJHQQ010001446.1, from coordinate 444 downwards.
CACAAACCATTAGGTCCATCGATGTTGACCACAGAGGGTGCCATGATTTTAGCAACCCTTCTAAAAGTGCTTCTTCCAACAAACTCGGAAGAACCATTTCCATTTCCAGCAGCACGGAGAACAGACTTACTCATCATAAGTCTACACTTCCAATCCATAAAGGAAACGATCTACAAACCAAAAACAGAGCATTCATTTAACTAAAAATGAAATCAATCAGATGAAAAAAAAAAACCTCTAAAGCTTTTTCTTCTCGGCCTTGCTTTTCCAGTAGCTTCACCCAGCGAGTTAGATCGGCTTGAGTTATCTGAAATCCTTGCTCCTCCATATCTCTTAGAACGTCGTCGCATGGCTTTTCGGATGATTTGATATTGGAAAAAAGTTTTCGTTTTAGAGCAGGACTCGAAGGAGTAGCTTGAAAGGAGCTAGAGATGGCATTGATCG